>BQNB010027866.1:0-39816 GCA_026074375.1 Tanacetum coccineum
TTGACTTTGGATTTGTCGGGGTTGACTTTGGTTGACTTTTTCACACTTGGGCTTTGTCTTGACTTTGTCTTTTCCATTCCATGTCCGGTTTTGTCGTTTTGGCTTTGTTTTTTGTCCTTTTCTTAGATATCCGTTCTTGTACAACACAGTTAGCAAAACAAGCATATATTTGACATTTTAAGTTCGCTTTTGGTTATTTTAACTTGTTTTTAAAGGTAAAAGGTATGTGTAATTAAACACATACCAATATGCGTTATGTGTTACATGTTATGTGATGTGATATTGATTTAATGCCTAGTCAGGTGGATTACTTGCGGGTATCCATGGCCTGAGCTAGAGGGTAAAGGATTTGGTATGATTCCAAGAGAGATTAAGTTCGTCAGCTTGGTGTTTGAGGGATCAGATGGGTACGCCTACCCAGTATATGATTTGTTGGTTTGATTGATTGAATTGAATTTCATGTTAGCTTGTATGTTAGTTAGCATAATTGTCATGCAAAATTATTATTTTATAATCATAGTAATTTGATAAATTGTTTTGGAAATGGATTGAATATGTGTGTCTGAAAACCTATGTTTCTCACCAACCATTATGTTGACGTATAAGCATCATTTTTAGGTATTCAGCAGGATGGGAGTAAAGTTAGGAAAAGTGGCTAGATGGACCGTAGGCAGCTGGCGAAGTTTAGTTATCTAGAATTCGTTATTCGTTTTGGATGATGAATGTTAATTGTTTTGCTTTGTTAAGATGTATGAATGTTTGTATGTCATGACGTTGGCATGAACTACCTTCATTTCAATGTCAGACGCCTTTTGGATTTTGTTGATGTATTTGGGTATTTTCATGACACTGCGTGTCTATACCTTGTATTTTATGCATGTTTAGTTTCTCTATATAGAAGCCAATGTGTTGTGATGATTCTCTTTCTCATCGCGCCTCGCGTTTTTGCCTTGACGAGGTGTGACACTGATGAGGCTTACTTAGATGACTCCTTATAAAAGGCAAATAGTGGAATACTCTTTGTTCCTTGTCCTTCCTAAAAAGTATTCATGTTGTTTTACTAGCATGGAAGAAGCTTCTATAAAGAATAAAGGTTACCTTTTTTCTTGTTTTCTCTTTTTTTTCTTTTGTTATTTTTCCTTATTTAGTTAGCCACTTTTCATATCTCTTTTATTCATATGCGTTTGATACTTTTAGGTAAGGAAGTGGTTCCTTTGCTTGAAGCGTCGAGTGGTCTCTCCAACGTTCATTCAGATTTGGGTCCATTCGAGAATGTATTCGACTTAGCGGATGGTGTTATTATTAGCGGGAAGAATGTGGTGAGTGAATTTCCTTCAAAACCGAGTTGGAAAAGTACATAACTAAATGACCAGAAGGCGCAAGTAAAGGCGAAGCCAGGTTTTGGGGCGATGACTAAAATCCAGTCAAGTTATGTGCATGAATCGGGTGGTAACTACCAATCTTTGGTTGGTTTGGAGATTAACCAGGCTAATATGAACAAAGTTTAGGGTGGAACGTCTCAGCCACAAGACTACGTGACTTACCTCAACAATATGTCGCAATTCAACTAGTTCGAACCTTCTTCAAATTAAATGAGGGCTCGGGTGAGTCACTGGCTAGCTACCAAAAAGTTAGTGGAAGTCACTAATTCTCTCCGTCAGACCGAGGGGATGTTGGAAATGGCACAAGCGACGAACGTGTTGATGCATACTACTCTTGATGGTTTGCGCTCTGAGAATGAAAGCTTAAAATCTCACTACTCGTTGTCGTGCGCGAGTTATACTAGCATTTTCAGGACCTTGGTAGAGCTAAGGAGCTGGAGGCTAAATTATCTATGTAAGTTTCTGCGTTGGAGCAACAAAAGATAGCGCTAAGATGTGATCTAGACTGGGTGATGTCAAAAGCCATCCCTAGGATGCTTCGAAGTGAACACTTGGACATTGAGATGTTAAAGGTCCAAAAGGTGCTAATCGATCGTGGATGCAAGTTGGGGCGCAAGAAGCGCGTGATCTTCTTATGGCTAATCAATTCCATCTTTTGATCATAATCTTCCGCGTAAAGTTAAACATGATGTTAGAGGTTTGAAGAAAGTCAAATGAGAATGCATGGAAACCATAGTAACCAGAAGTTTTCATCTCATTGACTTGTCAACCCGACACTTGCTTCGTATAGTGTGTTGGAACGGTCGAGATTGTAGTGATAGTGATTGGGTGTGATAGGGTCGAACTGTCGACATGTTGCATAAATAGTTAAGCTCTAAAATAAGCAAGTTCGATGTATTTTCGTTATATCTCGTGTAGCCAAATTTTCATTTGTAAGATATCGGCTACCTCTACTATTTCCTAGTCTATTGTGCTCGTAAGCTTTATTACGTACCGTAAGTTTGATGTAATAAATTAATGAAAATGTTAGCAGTACTACTAGAACTTCTCTTAAATACGTTGTTCTTACACGTATGTTTAGACATGAAGATTTGCCAATCGCGCGATGTTAGAATAACTCACGTACGGTTGTATTTTTCATGCATTATATGATGATATAAAGTGTTGTATGTGCGTCTGTTAAGGCAATTGGCGTTGCCCTGCAATATAAACCATGCTTTTTAGCTGACAAATATTGTAATTATCTTAATTGTATGTTGTATGTTTATTAATATTAGGATTGGGAAATATGGACACGATCTGCCTTTAATGAGATCAAAGAGTTTTTGGAGATTGCCCATGAAGGATTGTTCCAAGTATTAGATCAATCTATGTCAACACAAATAGAAATCTATGTTAGATAAGTGAGGGCAGGGGGTGTCCTTGCCGAATCGACCTCCCGGCGTGCATCGGAGAGCATGTATGTGTTTTTATGACTGTAAAGAAGTATTAAGCTCATGTATGAGGTGTGAAAGTATCTTAGTATTAGTTTCCATACTTCTGGAGACCTTACCATCGATTATATATGTGTAGGAAATAGGATGTGATGAGGCCTAGACACAAAAGCCCTGATGATCGTGCGGGGGTGTCCACGTTTTTGAGGGGTTGATTTATAGCCCGAATGTCTACCACATTCTTTACCCTTGGCGGGAAAGATTTGGTGGAGAGGGGAGATCGTGGGTGTTTGGACGTTAAACAAGTCGACATCTGTCCTAGTTTCATTGTAAGGCCATTACCGCCGAAGTGGTGTTTTGGCTGGCCTTCTCGCGTGGGGTATTCACTCTTACTTGGTAATTGTCTTCGAAAGACTTAGTTTTACGCCACTCGAAACTATTCTAAGGTTTCAAAATTATAATAGGGAGAATGATCTATTAAAGCCTCGAAGGGATAGGCCTTCGATCCGGAGGGGAGGGTACATCATCAAGCCCCCTAGTCGAATGTAATGTATGCATCTATGGATGCATTGCGTTTGACTCATCAAATGTAGTCCAAATCGTAGGCCATGTCGAAGGCCCGTGCTGCATTTATTTAATTATAAGTCCACTTGTTATGGAGTTAGTTGAGTCTTTAAATTAAGATTACTCAACAATCTTCCTAGGTAATCGTGAATGTCTTATCCTACTTTTTCCTCTAGTTTAAAATCCAGATGATCCTTGATGCTTGACACATGGACGGTCATAAAGGTATTGAGAGTTACCTATAAATACTTTGCCATAAACCCTTCTTTTCCTTTTATCGTCATCATCTTCCTTTCTGTTGTTCATTTATTTCTAAGGTAAGATAATAATCACTATCTTTTTAATTATGAGTGCGAAAGATTCCATAACCATTCAAACTTGTGAACTTTCAAAAGAGGAGTTCAATGATTTTCTCACCCTTTACCCTATTCCTTTTGAATATCGTGTTATTCTTCCTAAATCCAATCAGACCGTTTTCGATGCTCCACCTGGGTATGTTGGGTTGTACACCCATTCATTCTCTCTTGCAAATCTTAGGCTTCCCCTTACTGAGTTCTTCGGTGGAGTTCTTGAATATTTTCAGGTTCATATATCAAGGCTCAATCGTTTTGGTTGTACCAAGCTCACCACTTTTGTTGTCATGTGCAAAGCTTATGGTTGTGAGCCCTTTGTCGACCGCTTCAGAGGGTTTTTCAATTTGTGTCGAGCTGGTAAGTGATTGACTTTTGCTAAAAGGTCTGAAAAACATATTCCGAATCTGCTTCCTAAGGTCATTACTCGTATCGAGGGTTGGCACGAATGGTTTTTCTATGTTCAAGACTCCATTATCCCTGCCAAGTATCCATAACTTCTGTCTGAGCAAAACAAACTTGATTCAAAATACTTCAAAGATAAACTTCCTCTAAATATTAAGGAGAATCCCATGTTCCAGTGTCTTGGTCGATATCCTACAAGTGTTCGTGTGTTTCCTGATCCTATTCCTTTCTTGGCTGGTCTCAAACCTTCGTGGGAATATGTTCAACAGTGGCCTGCGATCATGGCGGACGACAAGGGTATTTATCTTTCTTGATTCTTTCTTCGTTTTCCTTTTTCACTGATATATGATTTACTTTTTCTTCCTGCAAAAATGGCTTTTAGGAACTTTATCTACACCGAAGATGATGAGGATTTATCGTTTTTGCCCAAGGAGCCTTCCCTAGGCTTTGGCACTGGTTCCCCATCTGTTTCAATAAACATGGAGCCTTTGAAAGCCAATAAAGAGCCTGTAATCCAGCCTGAAAAGGTTACAACAGATTCTGGGAGAGAGCCCGAAGCCTGAACTGTTTGTCGTTCACCCTGGAAGTGTAGCTGCTTAGATAAAGGATAGGAAGTGTAAAACTAGAGGAGGGTCATCTAGGCCTCCTGTTAAGAGAAAACTTACTCCTGAGTCTTCAACCTCCCGCGCTACTCATGCCAAGACTTCTTCTTCGAAGGACGATGCTCCCTTCTTGACAGTGTCTGATAATGACGAGGGTAGACTTTCATTCTTTAACTTGCCTTGTATTGTCTTTGCATCATGGGTTCATTAATATTTTTGTCTTCTTTCTTTTTTAGGTCTCCCTGATGTCCTTGAGCTTAAAGATGCTACTGCCTGCCATCTCAAGATCTCTACTATTACTCCTCTAGCTTAGAAGAATCATCTGGATAACCACATGGATGTGGAGTTGTTTGGATCTTCATGACCGCTATTATGCGAGGCAGGATGTGGTTAAAAATGTTGTTAATAGGAGTTCTCGTGAGCTATTACAGGTTATTAAGAAGCTAAGGGGTGAGTTTGATGTTATGAGGAATATGAAGAGGGTTAGGGAGGAAGAGTGTGAGGGGCTGTGGGTTAAATGTGAGGCTGCTATGACTGAGTTTGAGAAGAACCCCGCTGTGGTGGTCATCCGAGAGAAGATATCTGTTCTCTCCACTGAAGTCAAAGAGCATAAGTTGAATCTCAACAGGATGATATTGAAGAGTCAGAAGTGGGCAGGCTATCAACAGAACCTTTCGACTTTGGAGTCAAAGGTTACTTTTCTTGAGGCTAAAAAGGCAAGATTAGAGGCTGTTGAAGTGTCCCTCCACAAGGAGGTTGAGGAGCTTAGAAAGGATAGGAGAGAGGTGGTATCGAAATTCGTTCCCTATGCTATGATAGAGCTTGTTCATAGTGATGATATGGGTAGCCTTGTTAGCAGGCTTGTGTCCTCCGCTATCTTATATGGGAGGTGTAGGGCTTACGAGCAGGTTGCTAATAAGAAGGAGCCTTTCGACTTGTCAAAAGTGAAGGGTTATCGTTCTTCTTACAAGAAGGATCATACTCAGGCCAGCAACGATTTTGCCATTGCTACTTTTCCTTGGTTGGATGAGTTCGTGGCAGATCCTTCGGCTCCTATTGAAGTTTTATTGTCGAAGAAGCCTACATCTCTTCAAAGGCCTGTTCCTTCAAGAACTCAAGTTCCCTTGCCTACTTCTCAGAGAGCTACCCTATCCTCGGCTCCAGTTTCTAATCCAATGTCTCCTCCTGCAGATGCTTCCGTTGTGAAGCCCCAATCATCTCTACTTTAATAAAGGTCACCATGTTGGCGTTAATTCAGTCTTAAGGGTGGCATGTACCCTTTAAACAATTTATTATGATATAGGCTTTGGCCTTTAGACAATTTATATTTTGACAATGGTTTATGTAGGCCATTGTATGAACAATGTATGTCGACCTTTAAGGTTGACTTTGGATGGTATCTTCCCCTTAGGGAGTTGAATATGGGGACGCAGTCCCAAACTTTATCTATGATATCCCTTGTTTCTTTTGTCATGAGTTTGGGGGATTTTAGTCTGACCCCTTTATCATTTATAAGTAAAATTTTACGCTTTATGAAATGAAGTCTCAAGTGTGGCCTTAAGTTGTCAATTATGCAAGCGAGCATCTTATGCCGACCTTGAAGGTAGGCTTCCACGAGGAACATAGTCTCCTATCATATTTGAGGATTTGGAGGACTTTGAGTATGACTTATTTTTCAATGTTCAAATGAAGGGTTACGACCCGCTTCATTACGTCCTCAAGGCTAAAAGAAGCAATGAGGAAAGTTAACGTGAATTTTATGAATATTTATTTTTGGTGGGGCTCATGCGTGGCCCCACAACATCCTTTCAAATGTTGAACTTAGCAGTGTTAGGCTCAAGTGTGGCCTTATGAGATCTTTTGTTGTAAATAACGACATAAAAGATTTATGATAAGTCTGTTTCATTAATAGTGTAGAAAGATTTACATCATCTCGCGTATGAACACTTAGTTTGCTACACTTTTTTGGATAGTCAAAACAATGACTTTTGCTGAAAAAGAAGGAAAGAATTATAAGAGAGGAAAGTTTTACATGTAAAACTTACGAAGGTTTGTTCCTTTTGCTGTTTGAATCAACAAGTGATTAGATGCGTCAATGATCTTGTAGAGTTCTCCTTCATAGACTTCTCTTATCATATGAGGACCCTGCCATACCTGCGGGTTTTCTGTGTTGTTTTGTAATAGAAGAACGAAATCTCTTACCTTGTAGTTGAAAGGACTTTTCCTTTTGTTGTGATACCTTTGCAGCTCGTTTTGATAGTAAGCCTTTTCAATCGAAGCTACTTCCTTGCTTTCCTTTCTTTTTGTCATTTCCTTCGTTCTTCCTCTGTCGTCTTTAGCTACAATACTTTTGACTATTGGTATTATGGCCTCAGAACCGTAGGTTAAGCTAAATGGTGTCTCCTCCTGGTTGTCTCTTAGAAGTGTTCTGTATACCCACAATACATGGGATAAATCGTCCACCCATCCTTGTTGGCTTCGAGCTAGTTGCTTTTTGATTCTACTCATTATCTCCATGTGTTATGTGATAGGGGAGAAAGATTGTGTGATTTTCAATCCTCTGTAAAGGTTTACGAAGATGCCTTCTTTGAAGTACTTATCGTCCTTCAAACTGATTATGTATGGCACTCCGAATCTACACACCACATAGTCCCATACAAATATTTCTACATGTCTTGCACTTATAGTGGTCAATGGCTTGGCTTCTATCCATTTGGTGGAGTGTTCTATGGCTACTGCCAAGAATTTCAATCCTCTTGGGGCCGTTGATAGAGGGCCTAGAATGTTGACTCCCCAATGACTAAACGGCCATGCATTTCCAGATGCTATTGCCCCGGTTTCTGCTCTTTTCTTCACTACAGATTGCTCTTTGCATTTCTCACAATCTTGAATTACTCTTGAGACGTCTATGTGCATTGACGGCCAATAATATCCTTGCTTTGCCATCCTGAACACCATTGAATGTGGCTCTGTATTAAAACCGCAAGAACCTTCGTGTATTTCTTTTATCACATCGTTTGTCTTTGGTGGAGCTATGCAGCGAAGAAATGGTGTGTAGAAAGAGTTCTTGTATAGGTTACCTTTGATCAGCTTATACTGAGGTGCCTTAATTATGATCTTCCTAGATTCTTTAGGGTCTTCTGGTAGCAAACCACTCAGCAAATACTCATGGGTGGGGGTCATCCAGCTTTCCTCTTCTTTGGTTTCAACTTGCAAAACCTCCTTTTCCTCTATGGACCTTCTCGTAAGGACCTCGACTAGTACTTCTTTAGTGAGATGCTCGAAGGTCATCGAAGCTAGTTTGCTTAGGGCGTCAGCTTTCTTGTTCTGGTTTCTTCTAATGTGCTCAATTGTGTAGCTTCTGAACCTTCTTAGGGTTTCCTTTTTTCTTTGTAGATACTCTCTAATGGCTGGTTGCTTGGCTGCGTAGATTCCCTTTACTTAATTTACCAATAGTTGAGAGTCTACAAAGATTGCCAAGTTTAAGATTTCCATTTCTTGCGCTATTCTTAGCCCCGCTAACAGTGCTTCGTACTCTGCTTTGTTATTTGTTGTTTCGAATTTAAAACACATAGCATAAGTATATTCCTTACCTTTGGGTCTATCAGCATTAACCCTGCGCCTGAACCGTCAGAGCTTGATGCTCCATCAGTATAGAGCTTCCACTCGCAGCTTAATTTTGTGTCCTCTAGCTTCGTGTCTGTCTTTCTTTCTACTTCCTTCCTGTTATCTTCAGGGGGTGCATCGATTAAAAAGTCTTTTGGCGTTTCTTTGTTGCTATCATCCCTTGTTTAGAATACAATGTCATGCTCTCCTGGCTCGATTGCCCATTTAGCTACACGTCTTGACTTTTTGGCTTTTGTAAGTGCTTGTTTGATAGAGTAGTTGGTTAAGACTGCTACCGTATGTGCCTGAAAATATCTTCGCAGCCTTCTTGCTGCGTGTACCAACGCTAGTATGAGTTTTTCCAGTGCAGGGTAATTGAGCTCGACTCCCTATAGGATTCTGCTTATGAAGTAGATAGGAACCTGTCCTTTTTCCCTTTTCGCGAATAAAGCAGCATTTATGCTTTCTGTTGAAGCTGCGAGATACATTACAAGAACTTCTCCATGTATTGGCGATGTGAGCGTTGGCAAAGTCTCCACAAATTTCTTCATTTCTTAGAGTGTTGCTGCTTCTTGTGTACACTGTATGTTCCTTTTATCTGTACAACTTTTGAGCACTTTGAAGAAAGGAAGGGACCTTTGGGTGCCTTTTGACAGAAATTGGCTAAGGGCTGCCAATTTTTCGTTGAGGCTCTGTATGTCCTTGAGTATTTTTAGTTGTTCGATGTCGGTGATAGCTTTTACCTTTGAAGGGTTAGCTCGTATGCCTTTCTTGGTAATGAAGTGTCCCAAAAATGGGCCTTCTTTAATGTCGAAGGAACACTTGTTTGGGTTAAGCTTCATGTTGATCAGTCGGAACCATTGAAAAGTTTCCTTTATATCTGCCAGCATATCTTCTTCTGAGATGCTTTTAATAACCATATCATCGACGTAGGCTTCGAGATTTCTTCCAATTTGATCGTTGAACACATTGTCTACTAATCTTTGATATGTTACTCATGCGTTTTTAAACCGAAGGGCATCTTTCGATAAAGTAGACTCCTTTTCCTGCGAAAAATATTGTCTTGTCCTTGTCTTCTTTTGCCATTTGGATCTGATGGTAGCCTTTATCGGCGTCCAGGAAGCACTTTAGATGGAATCCTGAGAGAGACTCTACCTTCCATTTGATCTCGGGTAGAGGGTAACACTCTTTGGGGCAGGCTTTGTTTATGTCCGTAAAGTCAACACACATTCTCCATCCTTCGTCACTTTTCTTTACCATAACTAGGTTTGCCACCCATGTCTGATGTACGGCCTCCCATAATATCCCTGCCCTTATGAGCTCTTCTACCTCTTTACGTGCTGCTATGCTACGATCAGGACCTAGGCTTCGTCTTTTTTGTTTGATCGGTTTGATGTGGCTATACTCATTCAGTTTATGTTCCGTGTGGAAGGGTTTCCTATTGACCATGATAGTTCTATGGATTCTCGTCATATCGGCATGAGTCCATGTAAAGACATCTGCATTAGTCCTTAGAAGATTTTGTAACCTTTCTTTGAAGTGTTCTGGTAGCTGCTTTCCAATGGTGACTGTCTGTTCTAGGTATTTGCTGTTGACGATTATCTTCTCTTCAGCATTAGTGCAGCTGAGGACCCCCTCTGTGTTTGTTGAGGATGTCTCTCTGACTTTCTTTACACCTTCTATTTTGTTGGATTTATGTGTTGAGAACACAGTTCCAATTCCTTAGGTGGTGTGGAATTTGACGGCCCCGTGGATCGTGGAGACTACCATTCCTATTTTTTGCATTGCTATCCTTCCTAACAACATATTATATGGGGACTTAGACCTTACAATGAAAAATTTGAGAGTTTCACTTCTTGTGAGAGGAGCATTGCCTATCGTGATCTCCAAAAGAACTTCTCCAATGGCCTAGGACTTTTCCCCTAGGACCCAACCAACGGGACTTGCGAATCCACCTTAGAGGCTTGGATAAAAGGCTTCAATTTCAAGAAACAATGTTCGTAGATGACTTCACATGAGTTGCCACTATCCATGTGTACTCGGCCTACTTACTTTTCGAAGATCTTAGCCTTTATGATGACCGGTGTTGAGGAGTTGCTACCTTTCGTTACTGGGGGGAATGTGATTCCCCTTCCTTAGAAGGTAGGGTTTTTAGATATGTTGTTCCTTATATGAGCTTCCTCCTGATTTATCATAAGTATAGGTGCTTCGGCTGGAGTAGTATTTTTTTCATTCTTCTCTCCTCGTTGGCTGTCAAAGGTTTTTATACTTTCCCTCTTGATCCCTTTTACAAGGTGGGAGAGTTGGCCTGACCTCACAGCTTCTTCAATTTGGCTCTTCAGCTGTTGATAATCGTTAGTGTCGTGTCCATGGTCTTTATGAAAATATCAGAACTTGGACATGTCTCACGATCGTCTGCTTCCCACCATACGAGGAGGTTGTTCGAAGCTTCTAGCTACTTTTTTTGTGGCGAGGATCTCTCTTGGACTTTTAGACAGGCTGGAAAGCAATCCGTGGTTAGATCCCCGGTAAGAGGAGAACTTGTCTCTGCTTCTCTGTCCCCTGCCGTTGTCCCAGGAGGATTTCTTTGACCTTTCGAAGTTATCCCTCCGATCATTCGGAGCTCCATTAGTGGCGACTTCTCTTGCTTCAATCCATGTGTAGGTCTTTTCCATCAAACCCTTATAAGTGGATGGAAGGTCTGTGGAGAGGTGTTCGACCAAGTTTCTTACTTTCAAACCATGAACGAAACCAGAAATACGCTGATGTTCATGTAGACCCAAAATTTGCAAGGTGTCATCTGTATACCTAGTGGCAAAAGCTCTAACACTCTCGCCTTCTCTTTGTTTGATGATGTGAACTGCCAAGTGCGTTTTTGTGAACCTCTTTTGCTGGCTAAAATGCGATCGGAACTTTGCCTTTAGGTCTTTGTAGTTGAGAATACTACCTGCTTTTTGACTATTCCATCATATTCGAGCCGAATCTTTAAGGGTATATGTAAACATGTGACAAGCCACAGGCATTAGCCATTTTTTCATACGAATGGCTCCCTCGAAGAGGTGTAAGAAATTATCAGATCCCCCTTTTCGCCATAAGAACCAACATGGGAAGGAATTTTTAGTCCATCTGGGAGAGGATATTCCTCGATCCAGCAAACAAAGAGGGTCACATACCTTATTGGAACTGCAAAAAGACCCGTAGGGTACGGATTCAGACATACGGGCATATTTGGTTGTGCGTACATGGGTTGCGTATAGAAGGGGTAATTGTTCGTAGGGGCAGGTATAGGATATGTGGATCCATTGTACAGAGGTATGTTACTGTTTGGGAAAGTTTGGGGAATGTTCCCTCCTTGTGGAGGGTAGGCAGAGGCTCCCTTAATGGAGGGATTACCGTTCTGAGCTGGGAATAGGAAACTTGAGGTTTGTCCATTAATGATACCCGCCGAGGGTTGGGAGTAGGGGGTAATATGGATAGGTATAAATCCATTAGGTACAGGTACACTATTAGGTATGAAAGGTTGAGCATGGTGTGAGAGAAGCGTACCGTTAGGAGGGGGATTCCCCCTTGTGTTAATTGAGGATTGACGGCCTCTATGTACAGAGGTCAAGGAGGATCGCGTAGGTTGGCCATCTTTGTTCCTTCCCAAGTGGGCTACCAAGAGTGGGGGGAGGTTTGTTAGGATTTAGAGCTTCTACACTTAGTACTGCTGATAGTTAGTACTACCAGTACATTGTTAGTATTGCCAGTTATAGTTAGTACTGTTAGTTGTAAATTTAGTACTGTTAGTCATATATAGTTAGTACTGCTTAAGTGATATGCATGAGTTATATTAGGAATAGATATGCATGATCACTTAACGCGTTTTGTAAGCCCATTAGGGTTTCCTTGGTGTATAAAAGGAGCCCTTACGGCATAGTTAAAAATACGAATCCAAGATAGAAAAGTTATAGTTATTTAGGCAAAACATATAGTTGTTTTGTGAATCATTATTGAAAGTTATTTGTAAAAGTTCTTAGTGTTACTATTAGTATGTGTTTTCTTCAGGTGTATAAATTGTATTGAATTCCGCATAATCTTTATAAATATTACTCAAGGTTTCTATCATAGTTGTTTTAGATCTATCTAAGACAACATAAGCTTAACAACTTCAAAATCTTGTAAAAAGGGATCAACAAGTGTAACAGACTTATTATGTTCTGAAACCTTGAATCAAGAAGTATACAAACAAGAAGAACTCTTTAATTTCAATCAAAGAAATGTGATCTTGAAACTAGATAACCCAAACAATGCGTATTGCAAAGTTTCCCCTTCTAAAACAGGTGACTATTAGATGTGTGGAAGCTAGATAGATCGAACAGTACATACAGGATGTCAGAAGATTATTCACTAATGGAAGTCATAGAGTATTTTCAATGTCTATCCAAGCCAGTAGCTAGAACCTGACAACAAACGCAGATGGTAGCACTACTTCAAACTATACAGACCAATTACCACTTAAGATAAGGCAAAAACAAAAAAAATGAAAAATGATGTTAAAAAGCAAGGAGCAAGTTGTGAGGTACTCCCCAATGAACAACAATTGACATTCATTCAATACAAGATGCCAAAACTTTGTTTGAAGCCATACAAATGCAAGATTTGTGGAAGATGAAAGCTACTAAGAAGACCAAAAGACACTTTTTTGAAGCAGATGTATAAGAACATAGTGCTTCAAGCCAAGAGTACACTTGACTTCATTTCAATAGGCTTCAGAAAATTGTTTTAGCCAGTTTGACCATCATAGGTTAAAACAACTCTCAAGAAGAATCTAATGATAATTAATACATGAGAAGTCCTAGTCCTTCAGAATGGAGCATGTGCATATTTGTGTCTGGAGGAATAAACTTAGATCTGAGCACATAGTTTTGAGATCTCTACAACAATTTTAAGATATTGTTGAACAAGAGGTCAAAAGGAATTGTAACCGTCCAAGCGTCTCGATTCAAGTACACTAGAATTGGGCCTTTGTATCAACTCCGGGCAGTACCAATGAAGATAAACGCTAATGCTTAGTAAAGTACCTGCAAGCACCAAGTTAACACGGCTAGATACTAGATATTAATACTACTAGCCTCAGTGATGCCACAGATCAGCTTTACTGGCCCAATCAACCAAAATGTTTCTCAAGTTGTCATGAACACCCTATAGCCAAATCCAAAAAGATATCTTAAAGAAATGGATTTAAAGTTCAAATATGGCATTACTAAAGTTTAAAAAAAGCAAGAAAGTTTTATTAGAGAAACGAGATTGTAAGAAGAATATCAACAATGAAAGTGAAACTGCTGGTTATGAACAAGAGTCAAAGGTAGAATGCATCAATTTGTCATAAGATGAGACAATTAGGCAAGAGAATGTCATGAGGTCCCTATGAATCAAGAAAGTAGGCGTAGAAATGCACGAAGCAGTCTAAAAATCCAGCAAGGCTAAAAAAGAACCGTGAAAGTGGAAGACACTTCTCCAAAGTCAATGTGGCGTTTGAGAGTAGCAGTTTTTGATTTGAGGTTATGGCTGATGAGGGAGAAGTCCCTACCAACTTGCACTTATGGCTTTCTCATTCCTGCATAGGTATATAATCACAAAACCCTTTCTGACACTGTGTCTTAAATCCTAAGAAACTCTTAATCTCAAGAAGAACAGCTTAAGAGTAGAGTTTAATAAATCAGAGTTTGATTTAGCTACCTATAAAAGAGGTCTAGCTTCTGTAGAAGAACAACTTTTCTTCTACAAAAAGAATGGGGTTATGCTTTGCGACTAAATTGCTATTTTAAAAAGAGATGCCTTATTTAAAGACTTAGAAATCAATGCTCTTAATATTCAAATAGAAAAACTTAAGAAAGAAAAAGATAGCAATCAATAATAAAATTAAGAATTTGAAAATTGCCTCTAATAACCTAGATAATTTGAAAGGGAAGTCAAATTGCTAATAACAATAGAAAAGGTTGTGGGGTTATAATTTTATGTCCACCTCTAACCTACAGGTCTGTTTGCACCCCCAAACTATTGATTGAGATCTATCTCTGGTCTTAAGGAGGTTTCATACAGCCTGAATTTGAAGGCTATTAGTTTAATGTCAATAAAAGTGTTAGTGAAAATTCCTCAAATGAGATTAAGAAAACCACTGGTGCCCTAATAATTGAAGATTGGGTATCTGATTGTGATGAGGATGAGTCTGAAGAAATGGTATCTGATAATGTTCAACATAAATCTGAGCCCAAACCTGAGCAAACTAAACAACCTAGGAAGATTAGTGAAAACCTTAGAAATAACAAAACAAACTGGAATGAAAAGAAAACTCAGAAATTAGGAGTTAGGTTTCATTTATAAAGAAAAAAGGGCCCTTTGTGTTTGTGGGGGGGTTGGTAGGATGTTTTAGCCATCTAATTAATTGCTTTGATTTTTATGATAAAAAGATGTGTACAAAAACCATGTGATGAACAGATGTGTAAAAGGACCTGGGTCAATAGGGAAGTTATACCATTTTGGAATAATGCCATTTTGAGGAGTTTTCTAATTCATTGCAAAATTTCTCTAATTCTAGAGAAAATTTTGGCTGCGCAACAGAATAGCATTTTTTAACCAAGTCTGGCAATGTAACCCATTAGTACGAGTCTAGAGCAAAGGTCTTCAAGAACATCAGCACCGCCTATAGTCTGCAGAGAGACTTATTAATATTGCATTCTGCAAGTCCCAAAACTCTTGTGAATGTTGCAAAAACTAACCAAATTGTTTTTCAAAAGGCACATTCACTTTTTAGGAGACCTTTTAATCAAACAGAACGATCACTCAATAACAGAATTATGAATAACAAAGTTAAGTACTAGCTAAAGTAAATTAATGTTAATACGTGAAGGAAAAAGGGTGACAAGTGATGTTGGGGAACAAGGGATTAATGCTGTTAAGTCCTCAACATGCTGGGTTTGGAGACCAAAAAGAAATATAGTTGATTATACCTCCAAAAATAGTGGATCGTACATTTGTAAGCAATTTGACTATGTTGATCCAACAGGCAGACTCAAGTCAGTAATGGCTTGGGTCCCAAAGAGAAACTAATTCTCTATTTAACTTCTATTCATGGGTTATACATAAATATGGATCCTCATGAATTCTCACATGTCTATCTAGTCTTTTCTAGTGTGCTTGTGATGAATAGAGGCATGTTTTTGTATAATTATTGAAGACAAAGTTAAAATTGTTAGTCAAAATTAATACTGCTAGTCAAGAAAATGCTTTGGATTGTGTTTTTCTTGGTTTTGGACTAACATTTGCAGGATAAGCATTATTGATTGTCTGTTATCAAGTGAAGTATTGTTTGAGGGGAGGCTCATGATGTTTATTATGCACTCAAAAATGAATGGGAGGACATGTTGCATCAGACAAAAAGTGTCAAACACATAGGAAAATCAAAAGAGGTCGGGACACTAAGGTACCTTAGTCTGATGGTCCCCCTGACAAAGGTTGGTGATGAGGCTTTCCATAAGAAGTTGGGTGACAGAATGGAAAGGGCTGCCACTACTGCTTCTAGCTTAGAAGCAAAGCAGGACAGTGGTAATATAAACTAAGACCTAATCCATGGCAATACTTAATGAATTAAGTCCTTTGGGATTTGGTTCAGGTAGTGGTCCCAGGTGCCAAAAAACCATATTGGGGATGTAGATGCTCAAACTAGATTTGAGGCTGCATCTAAAAGTCCAATGATCCACCTCTCTCAAGAGTTAACACACTTGGATGTGGGGAGGACAGTATGAAACTAATGGAATTGATGGCACTTTGTACAAACTTGTGTGAATAAAGTGAGCAAAAAGAATAGAGAGAAATGGTGAGCTAAAAACAAAAAGAGAGATGCGTGGATAAAAACAGAAAGAGTGTATTGGTGAGCAAAAAGAATTAAGAGATAATTGTGAGTATAAAAACAGAAAGAGAGATTGTGAGATTCAAATTGGTGATAGAAATGCTTGTTGGAACAACATTGGTGTTTATACTGCTAGGCATAAACTTAATACTGCCAGTATTAAGTTAGTACTGTCAGGCAACTCTTTATACTGCTAGGTGAAGTTAATACAACTAGGCTTAAAGTTAGTACTGTTAGGCTAAATTAGTACTGGTGGGTGACCATTAGTACTGTTTGGAGTATAACAGAATTTTTCATTAATTAAATAGCCGTAGAGATATTTCCGCCAACAACTTGCTTATAGAGATCTATGATTTAGAAAATTCATGATATTTCTTTCTCTAATAAGATTTCTTAAGATTCAATCTTATTAAGTCGGTCAAATCAAAACCCTAAGCTCTCTCTATAAAATCTCAATCACCTTTACCAAACCCTTATATTCTCATTCACGACCACATCCCATAAGTTTAATCTCTCTTTAAGCCAATCACAAGGCTAATTTGGAATTTTGCGATAAGCACAACATGATTGCCTACTTGCAGAAGTCTGAAGGAAGTGAAGGGTTTCATCAGATCATTGATTTTCTAAATGCTAGTCATATCCAGTATGCCCTCATAGAGAATCCAACAATATATGTTTCTTTTATCAAGCAATTTTGGAGAACAGCTACTGCTAGAACAAGTGCTACAGGAGAGGTCGAACTAATTGCTATAATTGAAGGACAAGAAAAGACCATTACTGAAGGCTCTCTAAGAAGACATCTAAAGTTGGAGGACAATGGTGGTGTTACTACTCTACCCAATTCAGATATCTTTGAGCAACTTGCTCTAATGGGTTATACAACTGATTCTGATAAACTTACATTTCAAAAGGGTAATTTTTCACCTAAGTGGAGGTTTTTCATTCATACAATCCTCCACTGCTTGAGTCCTAAAAAGACTGCTTAGGAGCAGTTTAGTAGCAATATAGCTACTGCTATTATCTGCCTGGCAACAACCAAAACTTTTAACTTCTCAAAATTCATCTTTGATGCCATGGTAAAGAATTTAGATAACTCTCATAAGTTTTTAATGTATCCTAGATTTATCCAAATTTGTTTAAACAAGCAAAGGAGACTTCTTCAACCCTACACAAGAACCTACACTACTCCTGTCCTTACACATAAATCTTTAGCAATATGAAGAGGGTTACAAAGGGTTATTCTGGGGAAGACATTCCTTTATTTGCTTCCATGATCACTGCATCTGAAACATCACCTTTAAGAATCACATCTTCACCATCATTATCACCTCAACATACACCATTCACTGCCCTATCCACCTCACAACCTTCAAACATCCACACCAACTGAACTGAGACAGTTGCTTTCATGCCCCATGAATCATCTCTCCAAAGTGTTTACTCACTTGGATGTGATGAAGGTAATCTATCACTTCATGAATTGACGGTTCTGTGTACCAATTTGTCAAATAAAGTACCAAGCTTGGAGACAGAGTTGGCACAAACCAAACAAACCTATGGTACTGCTCATACAAAATTAATCAAAAGGGGAAGAAGTTATGAGCAGACTGTGAAGACAATAGCCAATCTAGAAGAAGGACAAGAGTGGTACTCTCTGATGAAAAAGAAGTTTTTAAAGATCCTTCCAAACAGGCAAGGAGTTTAATTGAAGAATTGGACTTGGATGCTGACATTTCTTTGGTTCCTCCACATGATGCAGAGATTCAGGAGAAGATTAATAGTGATACTGAGGTATTGCTAGAAGAGGAAGAGACTAATGAATTAATAGAAGAACCTACTGAGATTGTGGAAGATCAAAGAAGTGGTGAAAAAGGGGAACAAGAGGTTACTACTGTTAATACTACACTTAATACTGATAGTGTACAAATTATGTCCTTTATAGTTGCAACTCTGAGGTTTAGTACTGCTGTGTTGTTTGGTTTATTAAGGATGGAGTGCTTGAGAAGAGGAAAGATAAAGGTAAAGGAATCATGATTGAATATGAATTTGTTCAAAAGAAGTCCAAGAAGCAACTAGAATAAGAAAGGCTTAGTCATGAAGAAGCCATTAGATTACAAGAACAGATTGATGAGGAAGAAAGAAAAAAGATTGCAAGAGATGCTGAAATTGCTAAACAATTGCAAGAAGAATATGATAAAGCTGGAAAGAAAGAAGCTGTAGCTAAAGTTGATACTACTTATGTTATTGATTGGAATGATCCATCTATAATAAGGTATCATGCACTTCAACATAGACCTAGATCTGTAGCTGAAGTCAGGAAGAATATGATTATGTACTTGAAGAATCAAGGAGGCTACAAGATGAAAGATTTCAAAGGAATGAGCTATAATGATATAAGACCAATCTTTGAAAAAGTATGGGATCAAGTTCATTCATTTGTGCCTATGGATTCTGAAGAAGAAGTTCAAAGACTAAAAAGAGCAGGTCAAGATGTTGAAGCAAAACCTGGTAAAAGATAAAGAACTGAAGAAGTTTCAGAGTCAATTCAAGAGCAAACAGATGAAGAACCAAAAACAGATGAATTGTCTCAAGAACAGCTAAATCAAATGGTAATTATAGTTCCAGATGAAGGAATAAATGTTGAAGCTCTTCAAACCAAATACCCAATAATTGGATGGGAAGTTTACTCTGAAGACACTATGCAATTTTGGAAAATCATCAGAGTAGGCAATCACACAGAGGTGTATCAGGTTTTTGAAGACATGCTTAAGAATTTTGACAGGGATGATCTGATCAAATTATGGAGCTTAGTTCAAGAAAGATACAACTCATCAGGACTTACTGAAGATAAAGAGATAGAATTGTAGGTTAAACTAAAGATGTTATTTAAACCAAATGCAAAAAATCTTTTAGAACTTCATAAATATATGCATGATCCTTTGAAATGGTGGTTATATGATATGTGTGCAGTTCATCATGTATCTACAGAGAAAGGACAAGATATATTCATGCTGGTTGAAAAGGATTATCCACTGACAAAGGGACTTGCAACTTTGATGCTATGTAACAAGCTAAGAGTGGATCAACAGTCAGAGATGGCAGATGAGCTTTTGATAAAGATCTACAATATAGCAAACATACCAAGTAAGTAAAGTGTTTGGAAGCATCCTCAGCAGAGTATATTAGAAGAAACTTGAGATTTGATGGTAAATCACAAGTTTAGGGGAGGATTGTTGGGATTTAGAGCTTCTACACTTAGTACTGCTGATAGTTAGTTAGTACTGCCAGTTATAGTTAGTACTGTTAGTTGTAAATTTAGTACTGTTAGTCATATATAGTTAGTACTGCTTAAGTGATATGCATGAGTTATATTAGGAATAGATATGCATGATTACTTAACGCGTTTTGTAAGCCCATTAGGGTTTCCTTGGTGTATAAAAGGAGCCCTTACGGCATAGTTAAAAATACGAATCCAAGATAGAAAAGTTATAGTTATTTAGGCAAAACGTATAGTTGTTTTGTGAATCATTCAATATATTGAAAGTTTTGTGAAAGTTCTTGTGTTACTGTTATATTGTTTCTTCTAGTGTATAAAGATTAGTTTTCGCATAATCTTTATATATTACTCAGGGTTTCTATCATAGTTTTTTAGATCTATCTAAGACAACTTAAGATTTAACAAGCTAATATAAGATCTATAAAAAGGGGATCAACAAGGTTCATCTCCCGTATTCCATTTTCCTCTGCTTCAGCTTCCGAAGGTCCATTACCCCCGATATTCCTTCCAATTCTGCTTCTTTCCTTGTTCGGAGTTCTTCAAACCCTACTACCCTTTCACGCTGTCTACGAACCCTGGGTGATCTTGTGCGAAGTGGTAGAGTGGCTTCCCTGGTTCATTCAGGCCTTGGCTCCATCTCGAGTTCTTCATCATAGTCTTCACTGAAATATTCCAATTCTCTTCGAAGATCTTCATTGCGTATCTGCCCTCGTCTATCTCTTAAAAGAGATTCGAGGATTTCATAGTTGGCTTCTATAAAAGCAAGACTAATCATAGGGGCAGGATTAGTCAAAGTGGAAGCACGATAAGCAAATAACGTGTTTCCAGGGGTAGTGGCGGCAAACACGGTAGTAGGTACATGTGGTCTTTCAGTGGTATTGATGTTGGGTATATGAGGTGGTGTCGAGAAACCTGGTGGTGGTGTGGTTTTTCTTCCGTTAGTTATGCCGGAAAAGTTGGTGAAGTGGTTTGGAGGTTATTTGACTTGGTTTGGACGGGCCTAATTGTTGTAGGTCCCACGGATGGCGCCACTGATTGTGAAAATATGGACATGACCAGGCTTCAATGAGATCAAAGAGTTCTTGGGATGCTTGAAGGGTTGCCAAGTCTTGGATAACTTGTGTCAACATAAATAGAAACACTACGTTAAGTGAGGCGCATGGGGAGTCCCTGCGAATCACCTTCGGCGTGAGAGCAAGTATGTGTTTTTATGATGTAAAGTAAGTGTGTAAGTATGTATGAGTGTGTGAAAGTCTTAGTCATACCTGGAGACCTTGCCATCTATTTATATGTGTAGAAATAGGATGGGATGAGGCCTAGCACAAAAGTCAATGATCGTGGGGGTGTCCCACGTTTTGAGGGGTGATTGCAGGAACTGTATACCACGTTCTTTACCTTGGCGAGAAATCTTTGGTGGAGAGGTAGATCGTGGGTGTTTGACTTAAACAAGTCTTACCTTTGCCCTAGTTTTGTCGAAGGCCTTACCGCGAAGGGTTTGGAGCCTTCGCGTGGTGGATTCCCATACTGGTAACTGTCTCGAAGATAGTTTTACGCCACTCAAAACTATTCGAAGGTTTCAAAATATAATTAGGAGAAGATCCCATTCAAGCTTGAAGGGGAGGCCTTCGAGCTGGAGGGGAAGGTACGTCATTAATATTTAAACATTACTTGGAGTAAAAAGACTAGACGAGGGCCACAGAAGTATGTAAAGTTGCCTTTTATGTTCTTTACTCTTATGGTTATATTTACACGAAACGAAAGGATGAAGTGTTTATGCGAAACTTATCTTTACTACTTTAGAACTAATTGAATAAGTATTTTTGGCATGATATAAAAGGAGATTTAGTCATAATTTTTAATTGCAATTGGGTGGCCGTACTTTTTTCATGATTTGGCTAACATCTCAAAACATATTATGAAGTATAAAGATAACTAATATTATGACTTCAATAAAGATAACTAATATTATAACATCTTGAAACATAATCGCGAATTGGAAGCCACTGGTAGATAAATTCAAAGCTAAGCTCACTGTTTGGAAGGCTAATCTCCTTTCTTTTGGTGGGCGCCTCACCCTTATTAAGTCCGTTCTTGGAAGCCTCGGTATATATTATCTCTCTATTTTTAAAGTGCCTGAAATGGTATTGAATCACTTGGAGAAATTACGTGCAACCTTCTTTCAGGGTGGTTCCCAGGATTCCAGAAAATTAGCTTGGTTAAAATGGCCTAATATTGTAGCTTTGTTTGAAAAAGGAGGATTGAACATTGGAAGTCTAAAATCCTTTAATCTAGCTTTGCTCCAAAAATGGCGTTGGAGAATGTTTTCAAACTCGAACGCCTTGTGGGTTAGAGTTATTAAAGCCTTTCATGGGCTTGAATGTGGTTTTAATCATAATGGGTGCAATCATAACGGTTTATGAGCTAAGATCGTCGGTTCTTCTAACTACCTGCATTCGAGCAATATCCTCCCAACGAACTTCATTCATTTTCAAGTGGGTTGTGGTTCTCTTATTCACTTTTGGAAAGACATTTGGCTCGGTTCCTCGACGCTTAGTTCCAGGTACAGCAGGTTGTTTTGCATAGAGAAAGACAAGGATTGTCTGATCATGGATTGTATATTTAATAGTCAGTGGGTATGGAATTGGTCTAATAAACTTGGAGTTCACAATTATTCATATCTTAATGAGCTTTTACTTGAGATCATTAAAGTTAACGTTCAAGTCGATAATGATAAGTGCATTTGGTCTTTGGACGATGATGGCACTTTCACATTTGGTAATTTATGTCATCTTATAGACGACCATCTATTACATTCCTTGGATACCACCACCACATGGGTTAAATACCTTTCTCATAAAGTGAATATTTTCATGTGGCGTTTGAAGTTAGATAAGCTCCTACATCGCCTAAATCTTTCTCTTAGAGGTATAGAAATTCTGGAGATTTCTTGTCCTTCTTGTAGTGGAATGGTGGAATCTAATCAACTTATATTTTTTGAATGCGAAGTCGCTAAAGGTATTTGGAGAATCGTTTATTCTTTTCCTATTTTTGAGTCCAACGTTCATTGGCTTGATTGGTGGAGTTCGTGGCCCGTCTCTAGAGAAAAGAAGGATCGCGCGTATGTCATCATCGCGACCACTTTGTGGTTCACTTGGCGATATCGTAATAACGTCACTTTTAACTCTTAATCCTTGAGGAAAAGTGAATTTTTTGATAATATTCGTATGTTTTCTTTTTCTTGGCTTAAGCATAGAGGTCGTATGTCTTGTAGTTGGATTGATTGGTTAAACTTTCCCTTGTAATGCTAGCTCCTTGCTAGTCTTATTTTTTAATAAAATTCTGCTGCTGATGTTCAAAAAAAATAAATACTTGTGCATGCGTATAAGTTACTTGTAATGACTATGCGTATGCATGCATGTCTTACTTCTTGCTTTATATATTTACATATACGTAGGTGCTAGTTTATTTGTACAGACCTCAAACTATTATTGCCGCCGCAATAGTTCAATCGATTGTTTAGCCTTTTTTGGAATCACCCCTTTATTAGTGGGATATGATCCGGATGACATCATGATGCTTTATTAAGCTCTTATACCTTTGTTAGCGGGATGCTTATTGCTGATTTTGCAACAAAACTCATCTTGTATTTTGATTGATTATTTTTCTCTTTTAACTATATATAATAAAATATATAATAATATATATAATCTAAAGACAAAACACAAATCAATGAAACCGAGAAGCAGTAGATGTTCGGGCGTTTATCCCCCAACCGAGGCTGGACTGGTGATCGATACAGTCGGAAGATTGGCGTTGAATGAAGAAATGATTTGAGATTTGTGTGGAAAAGCTAAGTTATAACTTAACAAATAAATAATGTTTTTAAGAAAACCTAATAATTATGAAGTTAAGCTGAAAACGAGAGACGAAATCCCGAACAAAGGTGTCAAAAAACCTAAAATTCTTCAAAATTAACCCACAAAGAATTTTTTACTTCTAAATACTCTCGATGACTATAATGAGAATGAAATGTCTAGACTGAAAACGGAGGTCGTTTGACCAAAAAGAGTCTAGACAAAATCGTTTTACCCTGGGACCGAGGTCTTTAAAAATCAAAAGTTCGCAAAAATGACCCTACGAAAGATTTTATATTTTTCCTACGTGAAAAATGAAGACTAAAGGTAATTTTCTAAAAAAAGAAAAATATTTTTTGTTAATTTTTGTATTTTTTATGCTTTTAAAACTTTTAACTATAAATTAAATTATAAAAAAATACTGAAACTATTTTTAAAAATTATGAAAATTTACTAAAAATATAGACCTAAAATACTACTACGAAAAATAAGAACTAAATTTTTGGTTATAAATAAGCAAAAATTAAGCTGGAAAACATCTTATAGCATAAAGGGAACAAAGGGTTAAATAACAAACACTTGGGACTCTAACAGAGAATTAGTCCCAAGGGTACGCTTGAGCGGTAAGACTTGTGTTATAAAAGGAGAGGTGTATCCGAGGGAATGCGTAGTTAGAGTAGTAAGATAAAAAAAGAGATATGTTAATAGATAGAGTTTTAGTTTAGAATGTAGTAGTTAGAGATAGACTATAGCCTAGCCCTTAGGAGAGAAAGACGCAGAGAGAGAGTGATTAGGTAGAGGAGTCAAGGTAGAGGCCGGGTTCGAGTCTTGCTCACGGGTCACCCCTCTGTCTCTCTTTTTTTTTTACAAAACTATTTTTTCAAAACATACTTGTTATGCTACATGAGCTCTTAGCAATTTTCATAACTACAACTTTTTAAGAAAGCTTATAAATAAGCTGAAAAAGGGCTTTTTAAAACGGATAGAAGCTTAAATAAGCTTTTAGGGCAAAATGGCTTTTTTCTCTTTGACTCTTTGTACTATTAGCTCTTTGATTCTCTGAGTTTATTTTCTCTCTAGAGTTCCTAGAGAGACTTATTCTCTCTTCATTGAGAGTTCTATATAGCTAGAGTTTGATATCTTTTAGATCGTTAGCCGCATCCGTTTTCTGAGGTCCATTTTTCTACTCACTCTCCTGAGAGTTATCATATCCTAGAGCCTCGAACTCCACTCCTTCTAGATCTTATCGCTCTCTTTCCTCCCATTTCGCTTCTTTCCTTTTATAGCTTCCCCCTCCCTTTCCCGATAACTAGACCTTAGTTCATCTCTCTCATATGAGTGATCTTTCTTTATCTTCTAGATATCGTTACTTAGCCTCCCTCGCTCTAGATCTGCTCTCTCTCCTAGATAGTCTTCTTACTTTCTTCCTAATTTCGAATACTTCCTTCCTCTCGCCTCCCTTAAAGATTCTCCGTTTTACCGTCTCTTAGTAGTATCTTTCCCTAGCCGTCATCTAGCTTTCTTGCTTTACCTCCCCTCTTATTCCCTATCCCTCTTTCCTAATCTCTTTTCTTCTCCTTTAGATTACCTTTCTTCTCATACCCATACACCACGTTTCTACCTAGTTCTCCTTCTCTCTAGAGTTTTCATCCTCTGCTCCTCTCCTTCTTCTTAGAGTTTCGAACAATAGCTGAATGGAATTAAGCTAACTATCTAAATTAAGCACTATGGAGCTAAATCTACAACCTAATAAGATTCAAGGGGCTTTTTTAATAACTTAGAAGACAGAAACTTAAATTAAGCTTAAGGCTTAATGGCTAAATCTTTTTGACTGTTAACACAAAAATAAGCAAGGAAAATAAGAAAATGAGCAAACCAATTCAACATACCATCATAATGAACTACTAGGAACAATAATGTGCAAATGGAATAAGCTCAATAAGCCAGGAATTGGCTTAATACCCTCAGCAGTACTTACTTTGGAGTAAGTACTGTTGGTTGTGGTTTTGGGCTTTAAACCCTCAATAAGCAAAGGAAAAGGACTAATAAGCTAAGATAAGCAACAAAGGGAACTAATAAGCAACTGAGAACTCAAAAACAGCCATTAAATAGCACAAAATAAGCTGGAAAGAAAAATAAGCTATTTCCTACTTTATACTTAAAAAAATTCAAAGTGCTTACTTAAGGCCTGAAAATAAGCTAGCTAGAGTATGACTTAAGGTCTGAAAATAAGGGGGCTTATCAAAGAGCTTATGGGCTTTTTAGAAAAGCCAAAAACTCATGCTAAAGTTAACAAATGAGCTAGAAAGGTGGGCTTGAAAAAAAATGTCTAGCACCAGGGCAAATGGTTTTAAGAACAAGGGGGCTTATATTGACAGCTTCAAATAAGCTCTAAATGAAAAACAAAGTGAAAACAGATTGAAAAGGGCTTAAGCTGAGCTTATATTCAAGATTTCATTTTCTAAAAACTAACTAAACCTGCTGATTTTAGTCTATGAAAAAGGGTTTTCTCTTTAACAAAAATTGACACCAAATTTGTTGCAGTTTGGACTTAAGTTAACAAATGACCCAAACCACTTTTGAAAACTTTTTTAGACACACAAATGACACTCTTTTGAAACTAAAACTCAAGGATACAAGAGCTTATCCACATGCAAGAGCTTATGAAATAAGCTCTTGTACCCCCTTCAAAAAACCACAGTTTTAAAGAATAATTTAGAAAATTTGAAAAACACTTTTCTTAACTTAAAATCTTTGAAAAACAGACTCAAAAAGAAGCTCAAACATTAATCAAAGCTAACCTGTAGGACACAACCCATGTCATTTCCATTTTGACCCGTTTTAATACTTAACCCAAACACCCCTTTATATTCTAAAAACGATTTTTAAAACTTATACAAACTGATTTAAGCTCAAGATTTTAAGGACTACCACTAACCATGCAATATTAAGCAATAAAAAGTGAAAAGCAAGAGCAAATAAGCACTTTTAAAAAGCTAATAGCTAATGACAAAAATAAGCTATATTAGCAGTTTTATAAGCAAATTGCATGTAGGAAATAAAATCAACTATAAGAGCATATTAAGCATAAATAAACACAAATAACCAACAAAAGACTTAATAAGCTAAAAATAAAGCAATGCTAACAGTAATATAAGAGCAAAAATTTAAAAAGAGAGCATACCTTTAATCCTTGCTCAAAACAGGATTGTGTGAAACCTAATAAGCTCTAAACCTACCCTTAGCTTATGAATAAGCTTAAACTAAGAAACCCCAATGAGCCATCCTTGTTTGCTCATTCATCCACTTGATCAAACAGTAACCCGTTTTTTTTCCTTTTGAATTTTTCTTAAATTTTGATTCACAGTTTAAAACAGGTTATAGAGAGTGCTTATATAAAAGCTTAAAGGTTTATAAAGAGACATATGTAACTTAGAACACAAATGTAAAACTAAAACTGAATTTTCATTAAAAAGAAGGTACAAGTACATAAAAGTTTTGCTACTTAAAAACTTAAAACTGAACTAAAAAAAACTATTACAAAACTAACTATTTGCCTCAAGGGCTTACAAGAGACTTATATAGAAAAGCTAAGCTAGGGTTTCTCTACTCTTGTCTTCACTCCTTGTGCTTCTTTGTAGACACATAAACAGCATATGAGTGCTTGTTGTGAGAGTGTAGAAAACACACTCAAATCCTGGCCCTTGGATTATCTTCGTGCCCACTCATTTTTATGTCAACCATTGATCCGATTTGTGGTATTTGGATTGTCATCAACGATGGCATAAACCCTTTGTGGGGGGAGGGGTAAGAATTTTTTGAAGGTTATAGGAATATTGGGGGATTCAAAACGAAGTTGAGAGGGACAGGTTTGGGAGGTTGTAGGGTTTGGCGGGAAAATGTGTGGGAGAGATGTACAGTAGTTCGAATCAGGTTTAAACTTTGGGGTTTTGTCAAGATTAGTCCCTCAAGGTATATGTGTTTGTTTCAAGTTAAGTCCTTGGTGTGTTAACAGTTTAGAATTTTGGCAAGAACACCCCCCGAATGTTATTAAGGGCATTGCACCCATGGTCCTTGTTAGGTTACATCTTTAGGGACTTGGCAGACTTGGCCCTTGTGTATCTCTTTGGGCAATTGGCAGTTTTGGCCCTTTGATTAAATTTTCCTACTTTTCTCCCTCCATTAAAAATAAGTTCGTGACATGGCAGTTTGGCCCCTAAACTTATTTTTCTTCACTTTTTGACTTCTGGATTTGTCGGGGTTGACTTTGGTTGACTTTTTGACACTTGGGCTTTGTCTTGACTTTGTCTTTTCCACGCTTTTCCATCCGGTCCGTTTTTGTCGTTTTGGCTTTCGTTTTTCCGTCCTTTCTTAGATATCTATCCCCTTCACATACAATTAAGCAAAACAAGCATATTTTTGGCATTTTATAGTCCAGTTTTTTTGGTTTATTTAACTTGCTTTTAAGGAAAAAGGTATGTGTAATTAAACACATACCAAAATCCCCCATACTAAGGTATTGCCGTGTCCTCACGCAATGCTAAGAAGTAAATCAATTAGAAAACTAAAGACGCTCAAACACACCTCCGACTAATAACTTCGAAAAGTAGCTAAGTGTTCATCAAGGAAATTAAAGACTCATAAGTTTTGAAAATCCGCGTCTTTTACCATTTTTATATATACACCTATTCCTACACATCTTTTTGTATTTTCATTTTTCATTAATCAACTTAACTAGAATGTTTTGACTTTCGTTATTTAATAACTTTAAGGATCAATTAGAACAATACAAGATGCATTCTATCCGAAATGCCTGCCCAAAAAGGATAAATTCATCGTTCCCGACTTTTCACTTATTCCAAACCAAGCTTAAAACGAAATCACCGTTAATTATGAGTTAAGATGCTAACACTACTCATATTTGCAACTTGTAGACTTTTCACTCCCGACAATTTATATCTTAGGTGTGTGTGCTATTTTGAATTTCAACCATGGATCAATTCTATGTTTCACGTTCCACCCGAGAATAATGAGTTTGAAGGCGAGATCATCCCATGTAGCGACTTTCGTCTCGCACATCCCAACCTTGCGTGTAAGAGAACCAGGCTTTTGACGACCCCACAGAGACTAGTATCGGGACTCACGGACCTTAGGTTTCAAAAACTCTTAGGTTTTCCGTAAGCACATAGCTTATAAAATATAATAGCCAAAGTTCAAAAAGCATAATTTGAAATAAACAAAAAAAGGTCTTTTATCACAACATTAATATTACCCTTATTGCATTTGTAACCCTCGACTTTTTAGAAGGCTGCCAACATCGTTGGAGCCGCAATAATCAACAAACTTTTTATCAGTCTCGGATTATTATTCTTACTATAGGGTTTTCTTTAAAGCTGTAACAACGGTTGTGAGCCGCAATAACAGAGCACACTTTTTTATCAACCTACATTTATATTTATTATATTTTTGCATTTTTCATCAATTTTTTTTTTTTGGGAAAACGTCTTTTTGAAAAATTCAAGTATAAATTTGAACTAAGTTCCTAAAGTTTTTTGCTATATACATACATAAAAATTAGTGATTTTACAGTTTAATTTCCCAAAAGTAGCACGTATATTAATCAGGTTAGAATCTTATGGGAGAAAAAGCGACAATTACACACATGAGCTCTTAAGATTTCCAAATAATCCTTGTTTAGCATCCAACTCATACTTAACATACATTTTTTCGGTTCTTCTCCGAATATTCGCGAACGCTAAGTCTGAAAAGTTAAGAACCCTCGTATAGCTCAACATGCTCGAATCGATCAAAATTACTCTTATTCTACCCAGCAGGAAAGTCAAAATTATGACAAAACACTTATTTTATTTATTTATTTATTTTTTGAAATTTTGGTGGAAAAAAACGGCTATTACGATGATAACAACGGCTTGCAGGCAAATTCAAATTCGATAGATTCCCACCCCATACTATCATGAAAACATTGTACCTCAATGTTTTAACGAAGGGATTCCCTAACTTAATCCTAGACCGGTTTATGAAGAATTCTTAAAAGATAACCGATATTCGAAAAAATTAGGAACACTGGTAACCCAAATTGAAGCATAGGAAGTGAAAGACTGTGAACGAAGATAATGACCATTACACGCCGAGCACGAGAGTCTTCAAAAAACCGTGACATCCTGGACAATACATCACAAAACACAAAACACGGAAAAGGAAAGAGGCGAGCCTCCCCACAACAACAAAACACTTATACATTACAAGCCTAGCATCTAAACTACTGATAAACTAGGATAAGGTCATGGGGTGCCTCCCACGAAGCCGCTTGTTATTTGATCACTAAGCTTGACTCCAATTCCTGAATTAAGTTTGTCCTTTTGTAAGTGTATGGAGTGCCGGATATCCTATCAGGGATATCACCTCCAAAGTAGTTAGCTTGAGACGAATGACCATTTTTACTTTGAGAAGGCCGGAGTTCTGGTATAACTCAAACCGATGCCAAACGGAAAAACTTGAAACAAATGGAAAAATGGTCCCCCCGTGACCAACGGGACTTCAACTTGCCGGTGAAAATTTTCAAATCTTGAGTTAAAAGAGGAAGAGACTTGATCACCAAACGTTGAAAACAGCGGTTTTTGATCTTTGCGTCATGAATCCTCTTAGTTTTTTCTCTTTGTAGATCAAAAGAAATTTTCACAGGCTAAGATCACACGCATTCACTTTAATTCATTGAGTTGAACTTTTGGCGTTTGATCACCCGCTGTTTTGGAGATCAAAGTTTGCATTTTTAGGCCCAGTAAGCTATGTGCACCAACTCAATCAGTTAGATGGACATGCCTTTCCATATACAAGCTTGTACGGAGTACACCCGATGGGTGTTTTGTACGTTGTACGAAAGGCCCAGAGAGCGTCATCCAGTTTGTCTGACCAAAAGGCACGATCTTCGCCCACTGTCCTTTCAAGAATTATTTTTAAACCACGATTTGATACTTCAACCTCCCACATTTCAGGGGGTGAAACGCGATGGAGAGACGATGAGTGACTCAATATTAAAGCAATGACCTTTTGCACACTGGTATTCAAAAATTTGTTCACACGATCACCTGATGATGGCACGCGGGAGCACCAAAATCTGGCAAAGAGAGATTGAGCAAATTTCAAACTACTCAGGCTTTTGTTGGTGGGGAGCGCCTTTTTGCTCTCAACCCATTTTACAGATAGTCGACCGCTTGCACAATAAGTGTATAAATTTGTAGTGCCATCTAGAAATGGGGACGTCCCCATGAAGACGATGCCCCAAAACGTCAAAGATTTCCACAAACCTGATGGAATTTTGAAGCATCTCATCCCTTTGAGAAATTTTCCTTGTCTTTGGCACAGTCACAATTTTAACCTCAACCTCGTAGGCATAAAATCCTAGTTATTGAAGGCAAAATAATCCGGCATCAAAGACCTTTATGTCGGTGAGATTTGCACCGTGATGCCCCGCGTGTCCATTGTGGCAAGCTTCGAGATGTTGAGAGCTTCTCCGTGCACACACCGCCGGATCATTGTTGATCCGCACAGATTTTAAACAATAAGGGGTCATCCCAGAATATTGTTAGGACTATCTTTTAAAAACTTGTTTTTCTGTTGGATGACATTCCTTTGAGCAATGAAATTCCCCGCAAGGTTTATTTTTGCAAAATCTGCAAACCATGTGGGTACTATCAACACCAACGAGCAAACCGATCCAAGATTTCGAGAGGAGAGATGTTTCCGTTTTAATTTCCTTGGTTCCGAGTTTATCTTGATGAGGGTTTCTTTAAGTCCCTGGAAATATATGCGGCGGGCCAGATTCTCTCTCTTTTTTTTTTGTCTCTGAGACAACATAAATTCTTGGAGCAAAAAAGACCTACCGCATCAGTCTTGCTAGCATTTTCTTAGCGAAGATATACTTTATAGCAGAATGTCGTTATACATTAACACTATGCTCTTAGACAAAACAAGATAAGACGCCAAAATTCTCAAAAGCCATACAACTTACGGGCCAGTAATTCTTTTTCAGATCGTAGTGTATGTGCTTTGAGCTTCAGTTCATGTTTTGCTGCATATGAATTGGTTGGAATGCCTGTGTTCTTTCGTTCCCTAGGACTCGCCATCCAATTTGCAAAATCACTTGCATCACACATTAGTTCAAGGCAAGTCCAGTCGGGAGCAATCAAAATCGGAGCCTCAGTCATTTTTTCTTTTAGTGTATTAAAGTAATTCGATACACTCCTTTTGAGAAGAAAAACGGAGTCTCTTCTTTCAAGCAGTGCTTCAAGGGAGGGCCCTATTTTTTTGGAGAAGTCATGTATAATACGTCGGTAGAAACCGCATGCCAAGAAAACATTCGTACACCATTCACAGTCATTCGGTGAGGGAGCTTGGCGATAACGACAACTTAGCTTCGATCAACCCTCATTCCTATTTGAGATTTTTGTGTCCAAGAACAATTGCCTACTTATTACATGAAAATGCTTTTCTCCCAATTGAGGATCAAATTGGTGTCTCACAACCATTTTTAATCATTTTGTTCCAAGTGGGATATTGCATGTATAGAAAGAATCCCCGAAGACTGAAAAGTCCATCCATGATACACATCCATTCGTATTCTCGATCTGTCGTGTAAAGATTGCCATCAATACTCGTTGGAACATGCCCGGGTGCATTGCATAGCCCAAAAGGCATGCGACGATAGGCAAATGTTCCGTATGGGCAAGTAAAGGTTGTCTTTTCTTGGTCCTTCGGGTCTATAGGAATCTGAAAATAACCCGAGAAGCCATCGAGGAAACAATAGAATTGGTTTCCCCGCTAGTCTTTCGAGCATTTGGTCCATGAAAGGAAGTGGAAAGTGGTCCTTTTCCGTAGACCCTCATTCAACTTTCTATAGTCAATCAATACTCTCCACCCTGTGCCAATCGAGTCTGGTAATAAGATCATTTCATCATTGTATCACACTTCATTGCCACCCTTCTTTGGTACCAGTGCACCGGGCGTTACCCATTGACTGTCAAGATCGATCAAAGAATCAATCCGGCGTCAAGAAGCTTTTCAACTTCTTTCTTGATGACGTCGTGGATTTTTGGATGTACCCGCCTCTTATATTGATGTTGAACCGACGGTTCATAGTCCTCTTCCATAAAATTTGGTGTACCAAACCTCTGGTTAATACCCTTGATATCAAAAGTTTCTAAGTATTAGCTCGCTTGTGGAGCTTTAGAACCTCGATTATAGCTGCCTTTTTCCTCATTCCTCACAATATGATGCAATTATGACGGGTAACTTGTCGTCACCCACCAAAAATGCATATTCCAGAATGAGGTGCAAGGTCCTTGAGTTCTACCTCAGGGGTCTCATTAACTGAAGAGTTTGCTTGAACAGATTTTAAGGAACTTTTTCGAGTTTTGGAAAATAATTTCCTTGATTGGGAAGGGGTGGTGAAGGATCACTATTAAGAATTGGCTTCTAGGAGAAAGTATAATGTCCCCATCAGGGACATAATATGTTGGATCAAACTCCGTGAAGTTTGGATCATCCTATATAAGCAAAGAAAAATAGTCGGCTTCTCGAAAAGGAGAAAATCACTGTCACCGAATGGGAAGTTAAAGTAGAGAAACAGTAAGACAAGTGGATCAAAGTAACGGAGTGGGATTGCCACATGAGACCCACGTTTGAGAAAACCATAACATCTTGAGAGTATTCTTCACAGTCCATATCAAAGACGTCAATTCTGTTTGCCGTCATATGATAGTAATTAGCAGTGTATCTCGAATCTGGTCCAGATGAATGTAATGGCCTCTCTCTCTGCCAACACGAAGGGTTATTTCACCTTCGTATACATCGATTAATGCACGACTGGTCTTTAAGAAACTCCTCCCCAGAATTAGAGGTACTCGGGGGTCTGGCTCAAAACGACTGACCTACTAAATCTGCAGGAAATTGGAACTTTCCACCGTCACATAGACGTCTTCAGCGATACCGATTGGTTCAAAGATTGAACGGTCCGCTAATCAAGCTCATTGCAGTCGGTGATCGTTTTCGGAATAGAGAGATTTTTCCATACGGAATATGGCATAAGATTAAGCATGCTCAAGATCCCAGGCGTTCCATGAATTAAATCCCATAGAATTCACAGGAATGAGAAATCGCCCAGGGTCCTCCAAGTTTCTTGGTAAACTTGTTTAGGATGACTGCTAGCAGATTCTCATTCAATGGGTTCTAGCCATTTCACTCAACTTTTCCTTGTTTTCGATTAAAGTTTTTAGAGTCGAGGCGAATTTTGGCATAAGCATCAAGGCATCCGTAAAGCTAATTTCAAAACTCAAATCTTGAAAGATTTCATAGAATTTCTCAATTTGGTTCGTTAGCTTTCCTCACGGACGTCTTATCAACAATACTTCTTGAAGGAAATGGAAAACGTTGCTTTTTGTTAGGCCTTTGAAGCAACTAACTGGAGCATTTACGGCTCTGAGATTGATTCATGATGGACCATAGGACAACCGAGGTTGGACGTCTTTGGAGCTTATGTTATTAGTAGGAGCATCGTATCCTTTGTGACCCGGGTTTACGTTCCTACTACTTTAGGAAAGAAGTAGTAAAGAATTCAGTGGTCCCTTGTAAGCTACACCACTTTTGAGTTGGTAATACCCTTCAAATCCCTCTTTCGGGTTAGTAACAGTGTTACCAGGGAGAGTTCCCGGAAGTAGAGGCGGAATGGAAGTGACAAATTTGGAAAGCAAGTCCGTGAGATTAGGTCCATTGATTTTTGCATGTTTTGACCTTAGTTTTGCTGTTCCTCATCACAACGATCATTAGCTTTTATGTAGCTATCAGAAATCGGATTTAGACACACCAGTGTACCCTTGAGGAGCTGGAGCTTGATAGGCGGAGCTTGATAAGCAGGAGGTTGAACAACCTGAGGTCGATAGATTTGACCTTGATGAACCGGGGTGCCGGTAAGCTGAAGCTGATTAAAATTCCCTCGGTTTGGTTGTAACGCTCTGGTTGTTTTCCTTGATTTTGCACAGAGATTGTTTTGAACGGTAGGGAAAACCGTGTTTGTCGATATTATTATTTGAAAAATGGGCTGTCGATAACCGATTTCCATTGGTTAAAGTTCAGCTGCGGCTTGCTTGTAGACATATTCTTGGATATTATCTCGATAAACATTGCCAGAAGTGGCTGGACAAGTTTGGTAGGAATGAGCACCACCGCAAGTAACACAACTTTCCTTAACCGCTTTGACAGGAGTAGGAGCGGGAGATTGATTTTTTCTTATCAAGAAGTAAAGCTTTCACCATATCTTTTAATTCAGCAACATCGGAAGAGATACGGGGGGAGAAGTGCTCGAACTCACTTTGGCAACAACCGGTTTGTTACGTGAATTACGAACTTTGGATTTGCTTTCAATGATTCTTAGGCAATCACGAGGCATTTTGTCCAAAAAGTAAGCCACCGACACCGCCGCTGAATTAAACGAATCTTGATTGTTAGAGTTTCAAAGCATTATAGAATGTATCGTGTTATGCAACTCAGAAAATCCATGATGTGGACATAAGCCCCGAAGAAGATCATTAGAATCGTCCCAAGCTTACATAAAACGTCTCATCAAATCATTGTTTAAAATTCTCGTGATATCATTTCGAAGATTTGTGGATTTGGAAGGAGGAAAAATTTATTGATTGAATTTTGAGAACAATATCATCCCATTTTGAATCCGGACGAGGGGGTTCTTTTTCAGCCAAAGTCAGGGCTTGCCCCCGTCGAGTAAAATGGAAAAAAGCATAAGCTTTACCGACGTTCGGGAACTTCATCGTAGAAGTGATCTTGTTAAAAAATCGGACTGTAGGGCATGAGATCTTCTACTTTTGTCATGTCCTGAAGAATTGCTTGTTTTGAAACGAGGTTAACAGAACCTTGCTTAAGCACAAAGTTTCCGCGGTGATTTCCGGGCACAACGATGGCTCCGTCCGTAACCCCTGTGGGTGCTTAAGCAACTGAGCCAATAGTACTTTGATCGATCCCTATGGAGCTTAGTGGAGGAGGTTGATTCAAATGTTCTCTTTCTTTCAAGATAAAAAAGGTTCAACAACAGGAGGTGGGGCCTGGTGGTTGTTGAGTATGAAGATTACTAGAATCTGGGAACGAGTGCGCATAACACTAAAAAAGAAAAATAACACTAAATTTTTTTTGGTGTGTTTGGTTTTTGTTTATCAAAAGTAAATTCACTAATTATTTTAATAACAGAACAAAACGAAAAAGACAACTTAAACTAATAATACCGAACAAGCATCTCTCGGTAACTCATCGCAAAAGAACAACGCACAAAGGAGCGGAGGAATATGAAAAGCAGCGAAGCTATTAAAAAACCTTTTTACCTTTTTGGGTCGTATCCTCGAACAACCCGCCTATACCCCTCTTATAGTTGAATATAATCCTTTAAAGAGGTGAACCGTACCTCGCAAGTGACACAAAAGGCACGTTTTTAATCATGTTGTTCGATTGGGAACCAAAAAGATCACTCTTAAAGTTATTAAATAATAACCATCCAGTTGAGAAAATTAATTTGGTATATTTAACCAATTTGTGAATTTTATTTGTAATTAAAGACAATGTTTTTATGTTTTTGGTTTTTTTTTTTTTTAATTATTTTTTTATATGATAATATTCACATATTCAAACACTTCTTGACAAACTGAACGATAAACGGCTTCACAACCTCCCCGGCAGCGGCGCCAAAAATTGAATTGATAATTTCTTTAATCTATAAATACTCAGCGATATATAATAAAAAAGATATAAAAAAAAAATATAAACAAAAAACAACAATGATCAATAAAACCAGAAGTAGTATAGAATGTTCCGCGGGACGTTTAAATCCCCAACGAGGCAGGACTGTTGAATCCGATATACAGTCGGAATAATGGGCGATTAGGAAAGAGAGAAATGATTTGAGAGTGTGGAAGCTAAGTTAAATAATAACAGAATACAAAACATTAAGAAAAACCTAAAAATAAGTTAAATTAAGCTAAAAAACTAGAGAGCATGAATCCCGAACAAAGGGGTCCAAAACCAAAAAACTAAAATCTTCAAAATTAACCTCTACAAAGAAATTTTTTTATTCTAAACTACTCTAGTGGACTAATACTGAAAGAATGAAAAAGACTAGACTGGAAAACGGAGGTCGTTTGACCCCAAAAACGAGTCAAGACAAAAACCGATGACCCGAGCCCGTTCTTTAAAAATCAAGAAAGTTACAAAAAATTACCCTACTAAAATTTTTTGCATTTTTTTCCTAACAAAATATATGACTAAGAAAATTTTTCTAACAAAGAAAAATATTTTTTTGATAATTTTTGTATTTTTATGAATTTTAAAAACTTTTAACAAAATAATTATAAAAAAAACTAAACTATTTTTTTTTAAAATTCTGAAAAATTTACCTAAAATACTGACCTAAAACACTACCTAACGAAAAATAAGAAACCACGAAATTTCCGGCATAAAAATAAGCCGAATTAAGGCTGGAAACAGCTTATAGCTTAAATGGCCAACAAGGGGGATAAATACAAACCACATGGTGAAACCCTAACAGAGAAGACCCAATGGTAGGGCTCAGCGGAAGACTTGTGTTAAAAAGAGAGGTGTATCGAGTGTTGAGGCCCGGATCGAGTCTTGCTCCACCCGGTTCACCCTAGCCTCCTCCCTTTTTTTTCCACGAAAACTTTTTACACAACTTTGATAAGCTCATTGAGCTTATCATTTTTCATAACTACAAGAATTTGTAAAAGCTTATAAATAATCTGAAAAAAGGCTTTTCTTTGGACAGTTTGCTTAAACAAGCTTAAGGCTAAAAATGGCTTATGCACTTTAACTTTTTGGACTGTTTTTATTAAGCTAGAAGTTTTGGCAAATACGCTTAAAGGGGGACTTCCTAACCTAACCTAGATAAGCACTATGAGCGTAAAATCTATCAACTAAATAAGCTAAGATAAGCTAAACTAGACGAGAAACATAAATAAAGCTATTTAAGCTAAATGGCTAAATGTTTTTGACTGTTGGCACAAATGAGCAAAGAAAATGGGAAAATAAGCACACACAGCTTAACACTCAAATGATATGAATTACTAGGAACAAAAATAGGCAAATACAGAAGTTGGCTTAAACACTCAGCAGTACTAACTTTGGAGTTAGTACTGCTAGGGTGACCTTAAGGCAAAAATGTGGCTTATTTAAATACCCAATAAGCAAAGAAAGGACACAATAAGCTAACATAAGCAACAAGGGAACTAAAAAAACAAGTAGAAACTGAATTCAACAACTAATAAGCTCCTAATAAGCTAGAAAAAGAAAATAAGCAATTCACTACACTATGCTAAGTAAAACAGTCAAGGCCCTATTTTGAGCCTAAAAATAAGCTATCAAAAGGGCTTCCTAAGGTCTGAGCTTGTTAGGGCTTATAGCTGGACCTAGGGGTAATCTAAATAAGCTAAAAGGTCTAGGGGCTTAAGGACAAATGAGCTAGAAGGGGGGTTGTAAAGACAAACCCTTAGCCACCAGGGGAAATGGACTAAAGACAAGGGGCTTAAATTGACAGCTTATTTTAAGCTGTCAAATAAGCTTAAAATTAAAAATTAAGCTAAAACAGATTGAGCATGGCCTAAGGTGAACTTGTGCTCAAATTTTAAACTCATAAAAACACTTTTAAGCTGCTGATTTTTGTCTTTGAAAAAGGGCTTTTTCTTTTTAAAAAAATGATGACACCAATCTTGGCAGTTTTGGACTTAAGAAGTCAAATGACTCAAAGCACTTTAACAACAAAGTTATACACTACACAGGACACACTTTTGAAACCACAACTCAAATATACAAGAGCTTATGAAATAAGCTCTTGTACCTCCTTCAAAAAAAACACAGTCTTAAAGAATAATTTAGAAAATTTGAAAAACACTTTTCTTAACTTAAAATCTTTGAAAAACAGACTCAAAAGAGCTTAAACATTTAAGCTAAAGCTAACCTTATGACACCAACCCATGTCATTTCCATTTTGACCCGTTTTAATACTTAACCCAAACACCCCTTTATATTCTAAAAACGAATTTTAAAGCTTACAAAAACTGAATTAAGCTAAAACTTTTGAAGTTAACTAGCAAACATGCAATAATAAGCACTAAAAAGTAAAAAGCAATGAGAGATAAGCACTTTTAATAAGCTAATAAGCTAATGACAGAAAAGCTATATTAGGCAGTTTTAAACAGTTTGGCAAGAAAATGAAATACAAGCAACTAAAAGGTATTTTTAACCATCATTAAACACAAATAAGCATAATAGAACATTAATAAGCTAAAAACAAGCAATAATAAGCAATGCTACAGTAACAATAAGCAAAATTTAAAAAGAAATCATACCTTTAATCCTTGCTCAAAACAGGATTAAGTGAAACCTAATTAAGCTCTAAAACCTACCCATTAGCTTATAAACAAGCTACACTAAGCACCCAATGAGCCATCCATAATTGCTCATTCATCCACTTGATCCAACAGTAACTTTTCTTTTTCCTTTTTTTAATTTTTCTTAAACTTTTGTATAAAAGTGTTAAAACAGGTTATGAAGAGACTTATATTAAGCTTAAAAGTGAGCTTCAAGAAAACAAGAATTTGAACAACAATTTAAAAGGGTAAACTGAATTTTTATAAAAAAGGAGAATGCAAGTACATCAAAGTTGAAATGAGTTAAAACTAAACTGAATTACATAAAAAAGCTAACTAAAAACTACTGAAAACAAATCCTAGCCCTTGGTTTGCCTTTGTGCCCAAGTCGAATTATCTAAACCCTTGATTGACTTGTGGGAATTAGGATTGCCAACTTGGCATACCCATGTGGGTGTGGGGTTTGTTATGGTGATGGTTTTGGAGTGTTGTGGGAGGTCAACGAGGTATGACATTGACAGGTTGTGGGGTTTAGGGATTTGGCGGGAAAGGGTGGGAGAGATATACAGTAATTTAAACTCCAGGGTGAAGGTTTGGGCTTTTGTCAAAAATGGTCCTCCAAGGTTATAAGTGTGTTTGCACCACACGTCCTTGTGTTTATACAAGTTTTGGCTTTTGGCAGAATAACCCCCCAAGAGTTATACATGTCTTTGCATCCATGGTCCTTGCGAGTTATAACTTTGGCTAGTTGGCAGACTTGGCCCTTGTGGTTAATACTTTAGGCAATTGGCAGTTTTGGCCCTTGCAAGCATTTTCTCTTTTTTCCTTTATAAAATAAGTTAGGTACTTGGCAGAATTGGTCCCTAAACTTATTTGTCTTCACTTTTTGACTTCTGGATTTGTCGGGGTTGACTTTGGTTGACTTTTTCAAACTTGGGCTTTGACTTGACTTTGTCTTTTCCACGCTTTTCCATTCCGTGTCCGGTTTTGTCGTTTT
>BQNB010027866.1:43522-57205 GCA_026074375.1 Tanacetum coccineum
CGGCTAAATATAAATTTAAAACTTAGTAATCAATAAACTGACCCTACACGACAGCACATCAGAAGTTTTCCAAAATGATATTCGCGCATCTCCCATCCAAGCAATTTATACCTTAAGGACCTGAGATAAACATGCTAAAAAAGTAAACAAAAATTGTTGAGTGACATTCATAGGTTTATTAAGTAAAGTATTTGACCATAAGATTTAAGTAACAGAAGACAAATGAAACACATTCATAAGTCAAAAACAATTATTATTTCACTAAGCTCATGACACCGAACCTTAACAAGTTATGCAAATCCAACCTAGATTTGTGACCCATCAAAATGTAGGGTGTTCTGCCAAACACCCCAAAGAATACCTCAAATGTTAAATGCGTTCGTTTGACGTGGCACTAAGTTGTTGCATGCCCGGACGGGGATTGTCAGTCCCAATAGATCTATTCACAACACTCACGTTTACTTTACTAGCAATTAACGGCTCATGATTCAAGGGGACTTAAATGGCAGTAGTGGGACTTAGGCAATAATATTCAGGCATAGCATACAGTTTTGTACTTGTGTCCAAATGTAAAAAAACATAGCATGTAATCTCCCTCGTGGAGTTTATAAAACATTTAAGAAGAAAAGGGCTATGAACTCACCTTTTAGCGATAGGATATGAGTTAACGTAATAAACGTCGGATAAATCAAGATAATCCTAGGAGCAACCTAGAAATAATGACGCGACTTAGAATATAGAAATATACTACGCAACACCTAATAATAAGTAAGTGTTATAAGAATATTTTTCATAAAGTGTTTGGCATTGTGCCTTAGTGTTTAAAATTTTTTTATAAAATATAATTTGACCAAAAATATGATGACCAACTCAATACTTAAAAATCCAAACATGTTACAACTCCCTAAGCAGTTTACCTAATCATTGCAGTGTAGTATAGGAAAGACTCGGGGGTTGTTATCATTATCTAGGGGAATAGGTTGGGAAGGTTTGATCACGATCTATCAGAGGTCTATGGGGTTGAGAGAAGATTCTTTTTAGTTTTTTATGTTTTTATAAAAGCAAGTAAATATCATTGGTTTGAGAGGTTGGTTTGTTTAACTAATTAAAACTAAATATAATCTAAACTATTGGTGATAACTTTATAATAAAAAGATGTATTTACTTAATCATGTACTACTCCTTAGATTGTTTCTCCTAATCTTGTTGCTTTGTCACACATAATGGATGATATGTGAAATATTTCCTAGGTGCATGAACGGAAATAACACGAACACCGCCTTCATTAAGTATTCTCTGATAAGGCAAGCTCACAAGTGAAGTGTAAAATAAGAAGACTAATTAAAATGCCCATATACTAAATTAAATGCATAACTGAAAACTGTTATAATAAGAAACACTAGCTAAAAAAGATGATCTGGAGGTCGGGGAGTATTGAACAAATACTTAGCCATATTATTGATGAGAGAAAAAGGAAAAGATGTGTATGTGATGGAAGAAAGAGAACACACAGACACACACCTTATGAGATATTACAAAATGAATCATCACCCCTCCATGGAAGTATGGAGGGGGTATTTATAGTCTAAACATAACTAAACTATCCTTAATAGTCTAATCTAGTCCCTGCATGTTTGGCTATTTATGAACTAATGTAATTCCGTATAAGTCCTCATATTTTAAGGCTAACAATCTTCCCCCAATATGTAGACATACGGAATTACTTACAATGTTCCTATCAAGTACAAATACAACATGATGAAATGACATCCAAGGCGCTTCCAATGCTGAAGATGACGTCTTTGTCTTCTAGTCTTGATACTTATACTCCAACTTGGATCTTCAGTGTCTTTAATTGTACAGGAACCATTGTAGTATGCATGAGTTGGATTAACTTCCCCCCAATTCATGCAGCATGTATTGAAAAGCTTTCTTCATAGACTCCTTTTTGGCGAAGTTTCTGAATCAACTTCCCCCAAACCAACATCCCTATTTTGAGCAGATTCTGAAACTTTGATGTAGCTAGAAAAAACTTCTATTTGACATTTACGTGTACAGCGGAATTTTGTAGAAGTAGAAAACCACATCAAATACTACTGCTACTTGTCATTAGGTATTGGTGAATATTCGTTCGGAGGTACATACAAGGAATCAGCAACAATTCTTCTCACGTATGCAGAATACTTCACAAACCATACTAAGTAAAGTAGTCTACACTACTTCCCCCTGGAAGTTGACATGGTAACATCAAAGTCAACTAAGTCCCAGATGTACACATTTTCCCCCATGATGGTTGCGAACTCTCGGAAACATCATTTTCGTGTACGTCCGTATACTCGAGAAGTTCTTGTCATAAGCAACAATCTTGAAAAGTTATGAGAGACATTGAAGAACTTTGAAGGATTTTGCTTAGACTGTGAAGTACCATTGACGTTCTGTAGCTTCAATTATCCCGTGAGAATTGCTGATTACATCTCAACCTTTAAACTCTCTGGCTAACTTACCAACCTTGTATTTTGTCAGCTATTGTTGTGACCACTTGGTGAAGTAAACCCGATATACCAAACTTGAAAATGAAGTAGAATCCTCCAAATTTGTTACTTAATCTTGCACTGTTGTTGATTGAAGAACGGTGCAAGATTAAATGTATAAGTACTCTATACTCAACCAGAAAAGTATAAGAAGTACAACACCTCTTGAAATTATCCACATCGACATATGCGTGTGACACTGAGTACTACAATGTAACTCCTTTAAATGATAGCTATAACCCGTAAGCACTACAATGTAACTCCTTATATCAGGAAATAACTAGATAATCCAAGTCTTAATCATAAGTTGTATACGTTCAAGCAAGTCATAAATCGATAGATTGGGTTTGAAGAAAAGGGGTAGAAAGTAGAAGGAAGTCTCGATGATGAAATAAGTAAACGCCTTCATGAAACTCAACTTTAATCTCAAATAAGGGATACCAAATCAACTCTGTGATCAATTGTCATCTTAATCCGAATCTTTAGCCGTTTTGACGTTTTGGTGAATCTTATTCGGATCGTTTTTAGTGTTATGTATCGTGTTTGTTGTGTTGTTGATCGTGTTTAATGTTGTTGAACTAGGACAAATATTGTTTTGAATTGTCGTTAACGAATCAATATTGTCTAGTCAAACTTGTCGTAATAGCGTTTTAATATCCAACTCAATCTACATCATAACCGGCCCATTCAAGAACACGAATACACAGTCCAATTGTGTCATTTGGTTATAACCGGCCTGCCAAAAGGTCACCAGCCCAACGCTATCTATAACATTCGGCCCATTCCTTATTATGAAAACTTAGCCTAATATTTCAATATAACCGACCTGTTATAAAACAATACCTGATCCATAAAATGAGTTTGGGATATATAAAAGTCAAATAATCTTTAATATAACTCCATTAACCCTAATCCTATTTTCAACCCTAATATCACGCAGTCACATTTCCTCCCACCTCACAAACGCAGATCCAACTCCTTCCCCCATTACTCCTTTCTTCATACGAAGCAAAACCAAGAACCTAACATCAGATCTTTTAGTCTTAAATCCCACTCACATCATCATAAAACATCAAACCAAACCAACCCTTTATTCTTTCTGTTCGATTAAACCGTGCGCCAAAGAAGAAGACAAATGGCAGCAAGATCCTTTGGAGGGTCTCAGGTAGGTCGATTGTTTTGTTCTTTTGATTACGAGTCAATCGAGACAAAAGAATTGATAATAACAAAATTGTTATGAATCATTCTTTTTATTCGAAAATCAAAGAAGGGTTAAACCTTCACATAGATCAATGATGTTTGATGTTCAATTAAAAAAAATCTTGAAAGATTTGAAAGAAAAATTGAACAATCTGAGATCTGCTGTTTTTTTGATTATCTAATTCGAGTCAAGAAGATGGAGGAGATAAAGATAGGTTAGATGGATTGGTGATGTGATGATGAGATTTGGGATTGGATTTGTTGGATTGTGTTGTTGTATAGTGAAGGGTTGTTTTTAGTTGTTGATTATGTTGTTTTGGTATAGATGTTGTTCGGTTTGTATATGAAAATTGGTTGTTCGGTTTGTAAATAAAAATTGGTTGTTCGGTTTGTAAATGAAAGTTGGTTATTCGGTTTGCAAGAAAACGGTTGTTCGATTCCAACATGGAAATGGTTGTTCGGTTCCAACAGCTTGAGAGTTGTTCGGTTTGACAAATTATCAAACACCTCAAATGCACCAATTTCTTCTCTTCTTATACAAACCGTGTACCAGAAAAGCAAACAAGAGAAATAAGCTTGAAAATAAGCTTTCTTATTCCACAAAAAGCCACGAAAGCACTAACAAATAAGCTTTTGAAAAACTGAGTTCAAATAAGCTACAAAAATATTTGTAATGAAAGATTAACGCTTTTTGTGTTTATAAGCTCAGAAAACCAAAAAAAACTGAATAAGCCGACACCAAAATAAGCTTTAAAGAAAAACTCATTCCAACGAAAACCTCATATACTTGTTCCAACATTTATTTGATGAAAAGCTTTTGTGTCCCAAAATAAGTTTATGGGTTTGACCAACGAAAACCACACACTCTTTAACCATAGTGAATCGACTCAGTAAGCCCAAAATAAAGCACTACAGTCTACAAGTTTGTTAAGTATGAATGGTTTTGGTTTATAAAATAAGAACTTTCATCAAAATGAGCAAATGAAAAATAAGCCGAATCTAATAAGCTCATAAATAAGCGCCACCACAACTAATCACAAACACAACACAACACACACGAATACAATACACCCCCGGTTAGATCTTGATACCAATTGTTAGAATAAGAAACACTAGCTAACAAAGATGATCCGGAGGTCGGGGAGGATTGAACAAATACTTAGCCATATTATTGATGAGAGAAAAAGGAAAATATGTGTATGTGATGGAAGAGAGAGAACACACACACCTTATGAAATATTACAAAATGAATCATCACCCCTCCATAGAAGTATGAAGGGGGTATTTATAGGTCAAGACAAAGGAAACTATCTTAACTTAACAATTCTAGTCCCTGCATGTCTTGCCTATTGATAACTAGTGTAATTCCGTATTAGTCAACATATTTTAAGGCTAACACATGTATTTATATTATTACTTATAAGCCCATCAATAAAATTCATACACATTCTTTATAAGTCCCAAACAAATAGTTTATCCCAAAATTCAGATTTTACCCAACTTCCCGGACTTAGTCATAAATCCGTAAATAGTCTTTGGTCGGTTTTACGCCCACGAAAAGGTAATTGAGTCTATTTTATAGATTAGTGGGCCCCACCAGTTAATTGTTTTTGTAACACCTGTGAAATTACCAATTTACCCTTGGTTACCAAAACTGAGTTTTTGACTGATTTTTACCGTCTCACTAAATCGGTAGTATCTCTTAAACCGTGCGTCTATAGATGCCGATTCAGGCGCCAAAATTTAAGTTAGCCTAATATCTACAAGTTTTAGTTTTACAAGAATGGGGGTTTCTATACAAAAATCTAGAGCTATAACCAAATGAAATATGGGTGCATTTTCCGACTACTTTTATCGTTTTGGTCATAAATCACTCATCGGGTATCGTTACGCTTCGATTCAAGTGGTCAAACAAAGCTAAGACAATTATCTAGGTCCTTATCATTTTTTCCAAAACCCTACATGTCATAAACCATTCGAAAAACACTCTCCAACCTGCTGGTCTAAAACAGTCCCAAAAATAGTGTTGCAAATCCCACAAAATCAAGTTTCTAGCCTAATTAAATCATGTACAATGCCATTTATTTTACAAATACATATCAAAGAATGTAAAAACATCCTATTTACAGAAAATACAACAAAAGAAAATACTTTTACAATAAGAAAATATAAAGGAGCAAAGATCTTACAAGGAAGAATAAAAATGAAGATGAAATACTACAACAATCAACACCCTTTCCTACAAATTTTGACCCAAATCAATTTAATCCAACCAAGTACTTGCAAGAACCCTTGATGAACTTCTATTACCCCTTTTAAATCAGCCCCTAATCCTAAGAGAACAATAATCTTGAAGGTGCTTGAAGAGATTATAACTAGTACATGATGACCTTTATCTTGTGTTTGATTCTTGTGTAAGATAACTTGAAGAAATTTTGGTATGATGATGGTGGTGGAGTGGTGGTGTATGGCTAAAATAAAAAGAAGAGGAGGAGAGAAATAATTTTAAAAACACTAAGTGATTGTGAGAAGTGAAGTGATGAGAGAAGGAGTGGTTGCATGCAAAGAAGGTAATAGTGGGGAGTATAGAGAGTAGCAAAACCAAAATTATGGTTTGAGTGTGAGTTCCCAAGGGGGAACGACCCAAGTAAAAAAACATTTTTATTTTATTTTTATTAAGTGGATAATTATTCATGTATAAGTTTAAGAGTTAATTTCATAATTCGTCCCTAAGGTTTGTCGGGTATAACGGATTTAGTCCTTTCGAAACTTTTTTAACGGATCCAGTCCCCAAACTTTTGACCCGTATCGGGTTTAGTCCCTTTGACTAACTTTTGTTAGTCAATCCCGTTAAGTTGGCATAAGTGTATCAAGGCAACCGCATGACATCGGCATCTGAAAAAGCTTTGAGTATCAAAGCAGAACACTTCGGTATTACCAGAGTCCATGTGAATGTACCATAATGAATATAAAAATGAGGGTTAGCATTGTTGAGCACACAATTTTGAAAGATTATGAATTGTCATTGAAGAATTCTTGAAAATGTGTGCTCAACCACCTAATCATCTTATAACAATCAATCTATTTAATAGTCATTTACTACGGTAGTCAGTTTGGTCTGCGGGTTCACCACTTAAGTCTGCATCTAATTTAGGTTTCGTAGCCATTGGTGTACCAATGCTTTGTCCTTTTTCCATACCATGTTTTTTAAGAATCTCTAAAGTATATTTGGCCTGATTGATAAAAATACCTCGTGGGGATTGGTGGATCTGAAGTCCTAAAAATAATTTCATTTCCCTCATTAAGGACATCTCAAATCTACTGTGCATTAATTTTTTAAATCGTTTAGAAAATTTAGGGTTTGTGGAACCAAAAATAATGTCATCAACGTAAATTTACACAAGTAGAATGTCCTCCCTGTATTTTATCGTGAATAGGGTCGGGTCAATGATACCTTTAGTAAAACCTTTGGAAATTAGGAATTTTGAGAGTTCATCATACCAAGCTCTCAGAGCTTGTTTTGATCCATATAGAGCTTTCCTTAGACGGTAAACTTTTTCTGGATGATCAGGATCAACGAATCCGTCTGGTTGTGAAACATAAACCTCCTCTTTCAATGGACTATTAAGAAATGTCGTTTTCACGTCCATCTAATAAATTAGAAAAGACTTGTGTGCAGCATATGCGACAAAAATCTTAACAGCCTCCAAGCGAGCAACTGGAGCAAATGATTCTTCGAAATCAATACCCTCTTCCTGAGCATAACCCTTTGCTACAAGTCGTGCTTTGTTGCGAATTACAGTTTGGTCTTCATCCTTTTTGTTTTTCCATAACCACTTTAGCTTGATTACGTTCTTGCCAAAAGGTTTGTCAACGAGTTCCCAGACTTGTAGTCTGTCAAACTGATGAAGTTCTTCCTGCATTGCTTCTATCCATGCAGAATCATCCATTGCTTCCTTAATGTTTTTCGGTTCAACAATACTCACGGTGAGTGCGAACATACACATTTCAGGATCTGTTGCAAGTTGTCGTCTTGTTTGCACTGGCTTGGATGGATTGCCATAAACTTGAGTTAACTGGTGATCTTTTGTCCATCGGTATTCGGAATCTTGAGGTTATTTGAAGGTATGCACATTTGAATTACCAATATTACGTGAGGAAGACTCATTAAGGGGGAGTCTTGATATCGCCGACTTCTTTCTTTCTACAACAATTACACGATCATCCTTTTTGAATTCGACAAAAAGAGGGAGAAATGGAATGAAACTCATTAATAATCTTGAAACATTTAATTTTATACAAAATGAGTTTATATTTTGTCATCATCAAAAAGGAGGAGATTGTTAATACAAATAATGTCTAAAAACGTTATTTATATTTTTCGACCTCTGAATGTTTTGATAATAACAAAATGTAAAAACGTTTACGATAAAAACAAATGTTTACAAATTAATAATCGTAAAGTTCCAGATATAACCTTCCCCACAAAAAGACAAAAATAGGAGCAGAGTCTATTAGGCGGCTCCTTTATAGGCATGGCGGCCCCCAGATATATCTGGGACCACCGAGACCCCCTACAGATGACCGTTGGATTCGTTGGCTATAAATATTGCACTATTTCTGACAGAAAAATATACCTCTTTGCACGAATTTTTCCAGTCTTCTTTCTCTCTCTAAAAATCTTTTTTATCTCGCTAAATCTCTTGATCACTAACATTGTTTGATCTTGTTTCAAGTATTCTAATCTCTTCTTCTCATCTCTCCTCTTTATCAAGTGCAAGAGAAGAACATTCGTATTCGCCAAGAAACAAATTGTTATTTAGTGATATCTCCTCTCTTCTTCTAAGTATGAAATCCTTATTGTAATTATCTTGTGTAATTATGTGATTCGGATTGTGTCTAAATCCGATAGTGTAGATCTTGTGATTGTATAGTGTTTGTGAAGTGGTATATTGGTTCTAGCTAAGATTAGGACTCGACATTTAGTTAGTGTCAGAAAATAACGTAAGCGACATATAAACGGTTTTCTCCGCCTGAAGGGAGCTTGTTGACATAGTGAATTCTCGAGTAGGATACTCGGGGATTAGAGTAGGGCGAAGAAGAGCTTCGTAGCTGAACCACTATAAATCTTAGTGTCTTGGTTTGATTGTTCCTTCTCTCATCTCTTTATATTGTTGTGTCATTACACGCAGTTACAGACTTTGTTTTATTTGAAAAACTAGAAATCCTATGGTGGTCTTCTACTTGCTTCTTCTTAAGCTTCATTTGACTATTGTTTGGCATGACCGTTTCTTTCATTTGATTGCTCTTAAGCTATTGTCTGCTAACACTAGTTTTGTGAGTTACTCTTGTAGAAGTAAACACACAAGGATTAGAATTTCTAATAGTCTGAGGCAACTGAGGTGTTCTAGTTTGTGTAGACTTAGTGTCTATTCGATACATTCCTGGTTTAATTACATTCGAGTTTCTAACTGCTTGTTTTGTGTTTCTCTTTGAGGCAAAATCTGTGGAGTGACTAGTTTTGATAAATTCTTTGTCTCATTAGTCCTGGGAGGAAACCGTGATTTCGGAGAAAATTGTCGTTCAATAGAATTTGAAAACGGAGGTGGTTTTCCCATGACTGATGGTTTTTGAAATTTAAACGCATTTGTTTGTCGAACAGCTGATGGTTTTTCAAACTTAGTATCAACAGACTGTCCTTTCATCTTATTGAGCAAATTAAGCAATTTAGCGTTCAGATTTGTCTTGTCTTATAGTTGAGCTTTCAAATCAACATTTTCCATAGACTTTTTATTCAATTGAACAATCAGAGACTCATTATTGACTTTTGTCTGAGACTTTGTCAATTTGATAGAATCAAAAAGATCTTTGTAAGTCTTTTTCAAATGCTCATTTTCCTTGTGTAAATTCTCATTTTCTTGAAATAATATTACCACACTATGTTTCAATTCGATGTTTATTGTTTCAATAACATCGATATCTATCAAAACACGACCATGTTGACCCGATATTAAAGCTTGATTTTGGTATTTAAGTTCAAAGGCAACACAATGTGCTTTTATTTTTGAAAAATCCTTTTGAAATTGGGCAACGGTCTTTTTGAGATAAATCTGGATCTGATATCACTTGTTGTAATTCCAAATCACATAAAAGATGGTAGAAGATAAGATAGAAGGTAGAAGAAAGTTAGAGAGGGAAAGTGGAAGAAAACTAGAGAGAGAAATGAGAGAGTGGGAGGTTCATTTCATTAAGATAAAAATGAAATGAAAACAACCAACTCTTCTCATGTGATGAGAAGGGTATTTATATAGGTGAAACCCTATATGTGACGCCTATGTCACTTGTGGTTGGGCCGGGCTTGGCTTTGGTTAGGCTTTTGGCTCGAAACTCATACAAGGTTAAAGCAAACCTCAAGCCCGTGATCCCGACTAGCCTATTACATTAAATACCAAGTTTCTAAAATGTAAAGACCCGTTACATTTAATAATGTATTTTACTTCCTTTGTTTGACTCAATATTGTGAGGCTAACAACTTTATAGTGTTATTGATTGCTTAAGTACCCGTTATTCCATACTGGCCCCACCACTATCATGAGTTGTTAGTTACTTTTTATAAGAACGAATGCTGTGAATAGATTTATTGGGGTTGACAACCCTCGTCCGGATAGACAACTATGAGCTACCAAGGGTAAAACGAACGCATTTCATTTGGGGAAACTTTGGGTGTTCTTTGGATAGACACCTACAAGGGCACACCAACAAACCGGGGACAACAACAAACAAACGCGTTAGTTAAGGCTACGGTCTCATGAGCTTAGTTCAATAGTAATACATTTTGTGTGACGTTATATTTGTTATAATGGTCACATACACATGGAAACCTTGTGGTCCACATTGACATTTTACTTAAACCTATGAACTCACCAACTTTATGTTGACATTTTAGCATTTATTTCTCAGGTTCTTAATTACTTACATGGTTAGCACTTGGAGCATCTTACTAGAGTAGCATTTTGCGGTTTCATCATGACGAGGATTTATGGCATAACTTTGACGTTCGATTGTAAACCTAAATTCCTTTATACTTTGTGAACTCTTGGAAACATGTGTTTGTAAAACTTTATTTCTGAAATCGAACGTGTATTTTCCAAACGACTCATATAGATGTCGTTCGATATAACTTGTGACTTTGTGCTATGAAGTCACGCCCCGGTTACCTTTTCGCTGCGATATTTTAGGGGTGTGACAGTAAGAACACGTACGAAAACGGACGAAAACGTATAAAAACGTACAAAACGTAGAAAATCGTAGAAAAACAGATGAAAACGTAAGAAAATGTACATAAATGGATAAAGATGGTTGAAAACGTATGAAAATGTATAAACCAAAAAAGTATGAATTATTGAATTATTATAGAAAAAGGTGAAAAGAAGTGAGAAGAAGAGACAAAAAGTGAAAGATTTTGTCTGAATTGGTGAAGAGATAAGAAGTGCTTTTTAGCACTTATGTTTGCAAAAAAACAAACAGATTATGTATGCGCGCCCGCAGACAAAAGAAGGGAAGAAGTGGAAAGAAGTGATTATTAGAAAAAACAAACAACAACTAAATCTAGTTAACCTTTTTCTTAGATGAACAGTATAATACCAATGATAAAGAACATCTAGAAGGGTTGATAATAGTGTGGTACGTACTCTCGTGCTTCTTAACACCTGGGAAAGCAACACGAAACAGAATACCCTCGTCAGATTCCAAAATGTTAATTGACCCGATAAGCGGTCTTATAGTTTTTGCAGCACTCCCAGATAACGCTACTCCATGTTTGGCGACAACTAAAATGTCATGAAATTCTATGTCAGTGGTTTGAGGCAGAAAGATCATAGTTGGCTGATTCTTTATAAAGAAGTTGACCCCACTCTGTTGTGCCATATCATAATCAAAATGATTTAGACTTCTCCAAAGTGTTACAATAGTAGGAAAGCTGGACAATTTTCCGCAAGAAGCCCAAATTCGGTGATTGAGAGTATTATAAGAAGAGGATGCTTCTTACAAATCAAAATGAGATCGACAAAGCGTTGATGGCTGAAGACCATAATTAGCTTGCAGAATTTGAGAACGATGAAGAAGACAAAGAGGTCAATGTCAATATGGTTTTCATGGCTAAGCTGGAAAAGGTGGTGTCAGACTCGAATGAGCATGATGAAAATGGAGATGGTTCAGATGCCTCTGACATCACACCCGAGGTATACATTAATCAAAGAAATGTGGATATTTTTGAAACAACAAAAGAAATGTGGGAGGCTATGATGTATTCGGTTTTGATGTGGGATTGTTACTTGAGATCGTAAGCAACATGATGAATCATAGGAGCTATGATGTGGAACACCCGCTTAACCTTTCGGGGTTTGTAAGTTCAATTCCTATCCAGGGGTCATTTCAATTATCTATGTCATAAATCTTAAATTATCAATTGATCATTTTAGACGAGATATTAACTAGTACCATACATTGAATAATATACCGAATCTGATTTAGGCATGGGAACTGTGGAACAAAGGTAGAGGTTTAGAGTTCATGGATGCTATACTAGAAAATCCATGCTCTCATACGCAAGTAATGACATGCATTCATGTGGGTCTCTTGTGTGTTCAAGACCATGCAACGGACAAACCAACCGTGCCAGAAGTTATTAATATGCTTAAATGAGAATATGCATCTACCTGAGCCTAAACGACCAGCTTTCTTCATTGAAAGACATGAAGCAGAGGCCACAAGAGATGATAGTTTGGGAAATGGGTATCAATGGTCAATCAATTTCATTTTTAGTGGCAAGATAGAAGACAACAAGAAAGTGTGTAATGTCATCGGTTATTGTGCAAGTGTTCTTAAAGAGTTGCTTAAAATTTGATCAAGAGAATTGCAAAAATCGTCCTTGTGGTTTGGCAAAATTGCACGTTTAGTCCGCTTGGTATCGAAATTGCAAAAATAGTCCATGTGAAAAACTTTGAGTTTCACTTTTAATCATTTGTCAAACTAAAATGACTAAAATACCCCTTTGCTATCTTTTTTCGAATTTCTCCATTAATTTCTATTTTTCTAATACTAAAATACAACACACAAACTCTAAAACTAAAAATTAGTTTATACATAATCAAGTCTTAGTAAAATATTCAAAATCACAAAAACAAAAAACACAAATCATTATAAACAAACTCAAAACATATACTTCATTAGCTATCCCTAATGTTAAATCACATGCCTACCACATAAGAGATATCTCAAATATTTCCTTTATTTCCTTTTGAGTCACATGCAAACTATGTTTAACAGACCAACAATATTCGAGCCTTTTAAACCCACGAATGACACAAGATGTAAATCGACTTCAAGATTAGTGACAAACTTCACTGGTAAGATTTTCTTTTTAGATCTTGTGTATATTCGAAAATCGAAACAAAAGAGGAATAACAACCCACTTGTTCTTGTTTTTTCTTGTATCTAAATCAGATGGTCTGGATTTTTCTAATCAATGTTGGTATGTTGTTGAGAGATGCGATGGTTGTTGTTATTAAGATGGTCGCCGGAATATTTATACTTGTTGGTTCAAAACACAGATTCACCACCACAATATTTATACTTGTTTTGTTCAAATCGAAACCGAAATCGGGTGGTTGAAAAGATCAGGCGAGGGTTGATGTTGATGTTGAAGATGACTACTAGGGGCGGTGGTGAAGCGGCGGTGACTGCTAGGGGCGACGGTGGCTGCTAGGGTTTGTTTATAGGTTGTATGTATGCCAAGAATACATGTTCACTCTTGGAGATGTATGGTTTTGTCAGTGATAAATTTATAAGGGATCAGTGAAGGATAAAGCTTTGAGTAGAAATCATTTATGCTGTTCTTCATGATTTAATGTGCTAGATCAATGTGTTTTGTGTTTGTTACTTAGTTTGTATA
>BQNB010027867.1:0-57205 GCA_026074375.1 Tanacetum coccineum
GGACTACCGTTGCATTTTCACAAAGATTGAGACCAAACTTGCAATTTGACTAAAACACAGGACCAAAAATGCAATTTACTCTAATATCCATTGCAAAACTTTTAAATGAACATTAAAAAGGTAAAAAAAATGTTTTTTTATGTGCAATTTACTCTAATATCCATTTGCAAAACTTTTAAATGAACATTAAAAAGGTAAAAAAAATGTTTTTTTATGTGGTTATTGGTAGGTATAGTATAGGTTATAAAGGGGTAGGTTATAAAGACCCTTTCTAAAAAGTCGTTTGTATCATCTGGTTTTTCAGTTTTTTTTATTATTTCTTTTAATTTTATTTTTATTTTATAATTTTGTTTATATTATAAAACATTGAAACGCAAAATGCGAAACAAAAAATATAAAATTTAACAAATCAAAAGTATTAAATTGTCAAAAAATACGAAACATAAACTGATAAAAAACTGTGTTGTACTGTAAACGACGGAACAAAAGAACGATGCAAGAGGTTAAAAGTACAAAACATAATGGCCCATGGGTCCCTCTCTCTTCATGTTTTTTTATTTTTTTGATTATTTTTGATTATTTTTATGTTTATAATTTTGTTTATATTATAAAACTATGAAACGGAAAGTGCAAAACAAAAAATATATACTTTAATAAGTCAAAAATATTAAACTGTCAAAAAATACGAAAAAAATTGATAAAAAACCGTGTTCCAATGTAAAAAAAATTAATAAAAAACCGTGTTCAAATGTAAAAAAAACCAATAATTGTACCCTTATGGGTATAGACATGTTTTTTTTAGCAAGGACATGTGACCTTCACAACCACACACTTTACACTCTTTATTTGACCATTAAAATTCTTATGCATTCCCTTTTACAAAATATATATTGTTAAAAGTAGAAGAAACACCTCTATTTTCGTAGTATTACAGTATTACCTCCATCCATCAATCAAACAATCTTTCCATCCATAGTAAGAATAAATAAATATCAAAAAATAAGTCATGAGGTTGAAAGTAAAACAAATTACTAAATAAGACTATCAAGATACCCTTTTTACAAAAAAAAACCTACGCAGTGTTTGGTATGTTATAATCAAAGGGGAATGAAAAAATGTTGTTTGTTTACATTTATGGAATGTAATGATTCATTACAAGGAATGACCCATTACACCAAAACCATTCCTTATGGGCCCCCCTGCTTTTTTTCATTTCATCTTGTAATGGAATCAAATTACATAAAACTCCATCATTAACTAACATATTAAATTTACTTCCTATCATTAATGGGGGCATTTTAGTCTTTTTATCATGATTCAATTACGTCTTATCATACAAACCAAACATGATTAATAATGGTAATGAATCATTACATTCCACTATTTATTCCATTACGTTGGTTAATCCATTCATTTGTAATTTCATTTTGTCATACTAAACGAACCCCTATTTTCTTCGTCTTACGAAAATAAACCATGACGCGTTCATATTTTTTATTCAAGGGCGCCCAACCATACAACCAATAAAGATGTGTCCCCACACATCAAACCCTGCGCCTCATCATGTATATACCATACTAATTATGAAACTGATGTGACGTTAAGTTTGCGGCAACCGGTACACCTATATAGGGCTGACTATTATAGATCACGGACCGGATCCAATCGAATGTATTCCGGTCCGGTCATCGGTCTGATTCGGTCTTATGTACAACCGGACATTATGCTTTGTTGGACAAGACCGACCACCTACCCAAACATAGACCGAATATTTCGATTCAATTCTCCGTTTGGTGTTTTGGGTCATATCAGTGTTCGATCGGGTCCAGTCCAGTTCAATTTTGATCGGTCCAGTATGATATTCAAACTGTACTAAGCCTATACACTAAAAGAAATTATTTATCTTGTAACCAATAAGTTATGAGAAGCATGATTTGTTTCAACATATGATATTTGCAGTATTTGTTTAAATATAAATACGTGACAAATCATCTAGGCTAGCTCAAATGGCAACCAAAGATAACTTTGAGAAGGTTGTTACCATATGTGAGAGGTTTTGGGTTCGAGCCTCACTGTGAGGGTTTTCTTTCAGAATCGAAAAAGGAGTGGCTTTTTTCAGTCTTACATACTGCCCAATTAAATATTATTGTGAGCTCGATTCACTGACAACAAAATTACCATTCTAAAAAATAAATAAATACTGTATGTGACAATTATGGTATGTGAGTGAGAGCACGAGGTTAAAAAATACAGTAAATAAATACCGAAACATGTCGATAAGTTTAATATTGTTATTATCAATGTAAAAGACAGTTCTTTTTTAAGAAAACAAAGACAACTAACCAATCATTAAATTCGACATCGGATTCAGCAATCAGTGTTCTTGGAATAATATTTTTTTTTCTTGATAATTAAACCTTAAAACAAAAATGTTGTTATAGGGTTTATTGAAATCGTGTGAAATGGGAAAGAAGAAACATTTGGATTGGACAAGTCGATCAATCATGTCTTCTGGTGCTGCTGGTGATCGTGTTCCCTTAATCAAGAAAGATGTAAGTTCCTTTTTTTTACAGCTTATATAAAAGCTTATCATGTTGTAATAAGCTTATATAAGCCGAAAAGTTTTTAAATAAGCCACCAAAAATATGAGCTTATGAAACATAAGCCCAAAACCAAATAACCCACAAGCCTCAAACAAACTTTTTTTTGGCTTACTATACTGAAAATTGGTGATTACTGAAAATGCAGGGTATTTTGTATGTTAGAAAGATTTTAAAAAAGTAACTTTTTTGGGACTTCAAAATATTGCCACTTCATGGGTAAGGGGGTGTTTGTTTCCGGCTTATATGTCGGCTTATGAGCTTACTTCATTTCGACTTCTATAACATAAGCCCCAATTTTCCGGCTTATATGGAGACTTATGGGCTTATATATATAAGTCCACAAGTCTCAAAATAAGCCGGAAAATTGGTGCTTATGATATATAGGCATTTGAGATTTCCTATAATTTCATGATTTATAAGCCTTTAAGTGAGCTACGTTATGCTAATCTATGGAAAGTATAAGCGGTTTGTTTTGAAACTGCTAGCGTCTTTTTTCGTATATTAGGTTTTGATTGGTGATTGTTTGGAGCACCTTAGTGTGAATTTAGTGTGTCTTTCTTGATTGTAGGTAAAGAGAAATGATAATGAAATCGGATCATCAAATGGTCCGGCAACAGATCTCGAGCATGGAGATGCAGTACAGGTGATCATCGTTTTTAGTTTCATATTCTCTCTTTTCCTCAAGCAATCACATGCTGATAAACGATATTTTATGGTGGACTTAGGCTGCAAATGTTGGATTTTCCAGGGTTCTACTTCTGGTGAGTCAAGTTTGTTACACGTTTCTGTTTTGTTAAGCTATATATGTACTAAGATTTAATAATCGTTTTCTCCTGGTTACATTGCAGGCAAAGCCTGATGCAGGGACCCTCATTGTTGCCACCATTGCGTTATTGATCGCTTCTACCTCCAATCTACTAATTGTATGCACTTTTCTAACTTGGTAAACTTATCCAAAAGGACCAAAACAAAAATACTAGATAATTTTACTTCGTTTATTTTTGAGAAAAGTATAATGTGTGATGTTCTTGTTTCAATGGCCAGCCATCGTTTGGTGGGCAGATTATTGATATTGTATCAAGAGATATAAAGACTCCCGAAGAGCAAACTGAAGCTCTGAATGCTGTCAAGGACACTATACTAGCCGTTGTTGCGGTGGTTGTTGTTGGGTATGTTTATTTCTTTCAAAGCATAAACTGAGGATTGTTTAACTATATATATAACCTTTTGGTCTTAGTTCATTTTCAACAGCACTCCGGGCGTGGCTGTTCTCTTCCGCTAGTGAACGGGTTGTTGCACGTCTGAGAAAGGACTTATTCGGCCACCTTATGCACCAGGTGAGTCAAAATAATGTTTAGCATATAGTTTCTGAAAAAAAACTTCTGAATGTTACACCATTTGGATTTGATGCATACTTTTCTAAAAATGATATGTAAGGACGAAGGTGAGTCAAGAAAACCCGTTTTGACCCGTTATCTAACACGGCCGTTATGCAGGAAATAGCCTTTTACGATGTTACTCGAACAGGGGAGCTATTGAGCAGACTATCAGAAGACACCCAAATAATAAAGAATGCTGCAACCACTAATCTATCAGAGGCTCTGCGAAACTTGACTACTGCATTTATTGGTCTCGGATTCATGTTCTCTTCTTCGTGGAAGTTAACTTGTAAGTTTTGATTTGTATTTTGTACCTTACGACATATATTGAACAAGATTGACTAATGACAATCTTATTTTCTCTCGCTTTATGAAGTGCTGGCATTGGTTGTTGTACCAATAATATCTGTAGCTGTACGCTATTTTGGAAGATATCTCCGAGAACTCTCCCATGCAACTCAAGCTGCAGCTGCAGTTGCTGCCTCAATTGCCGAGGTTTGTGCTTACATACCGTTGTTAGAACCTCTATCTGACTTTTGGTTGACTTTTCCGTATAAATTGATAACTCATTTTTGTGTACAGGAATCTTTTGGGGCCATCCGAACAGTGAGATCATTTGCACAAGAATCATATGCGATTTTAACATACGGTGAAAAAGTTGATGAGACATTAAAGCTCGGGCTCCGACAAGCGGTAAGTGTTATTTATGCATCATCCATCTTCTTTAATGGATTTTTTTTATATTTCTAATGTCTTGTATACATGACAGAAACTTACGGGTCTCTTTTCTGGTGGTATGAGTGGAGCATCAACATTTTCTGTGATTACGGTCGTGATATACGGAGCTTATTTGACTATAATAGGATCGATGACTGCTGGCTCTCTTACATCCTTCATTCTATACAGCCTCACTGGTACTCATGCAATTTCAACTTTGTTAATATATTGATTGTTTTCAGATAGTACAGTTCTCGATTATTATACTAACTGAACGAACATCTGGTTTGTAGTTGGCTCTTCGATATCTTCATTATCGGGCTTATATGCAACTGCTATGAAAGCCGCAGGGGCAAGTAGGAGAGTTTTCCAACTTCTAGACCGTGTGTCAATCATGGCTAAAGCAGGGGAGCAATGTCCTGTTGGGTCAGTCCTCGCTTCATTAGTATTCCCTAACTCATTATATCCTTGATTACATATGGTTCTGATTTTGCGGTTTGTAATTGTAGTGAGCCCGATGGAGATGTCGAACTAGACGATGTATGGTTTGCTTATCCATCTCGCCCTAACCATATGGTGCTTAAGGTAAATTAAGAGTGTTCTTTTATTAGTCAAAGTCTAATACTTAACCGTTCAATGTTTCTTGTACTAATGAAATAGATTGTCAGGGGATTACATTAAAACTGAGACCTGGTTCAAAAGTAGCTCTGGTTGGTCCAAGTGGCGGTGGAAAGGTATTTTTCAAAGATCACCATCTTTTTTACATAAAATAAATCTTTGAGCCATTAAATCTTGATGACGTGTGTTTCTGCAGACCACCATAGCAAACTTGATCGAAAGATTTTATGATCCAGTGAATGGAAAGGTTTTGCTAAACGGGGTCCCTTTACCTGAAATATCACACGAGTTTCTACACAAAAAGGTACTTTACTTTCTTATCATCAAGACAACGACTCTGACTTTAACTCTGACTTTAACTTCGACTTGTGCATATTCTGCTTTTAAGGTGAGTATCGTGAGCCAAGAGCCTGTTTTGTTCAACTGTTCTATAGAGGATAACATTGCATACGGGTTTGATGGCAAAGCCAGCACTTCCGATATCGAAAAAGTTGCTGTAAGTTTTTATTCCTTTTAAATTAAATTTTTTGAATTCATATTACTTATTGAATTGGGTCACAATTATACAACAGAAAATGGCAAACGCCCACGATTTTGTGACGTCATTTCCAGAAAAATATCAAACGGTGGTAGGGGAACGTGGATTGAGGTTATCGGGAGGTCAAAAACAACGTATAGCTATTGCCAGAGCACTCTTAATGAATCCTCGAGTCTTGCTATTAGATGAAGCCACCAGTGCGTTGGATGCTGAGAGTGAATATCTAGTTCAGGTGAATTTGAACGCATATAAACATACACACTATTTCACACACACATCTGAGTTAAGTTAACTGTGGTGAGCGTGTTTTTGTATGAACAGGATGCAATGGACTCACTAATGCAAGGAAGGACGGTCCTAGTGATAGCACATAGGCTATCAACCGTAAAGAGTGCCGATACTGTAGCTGTGATATCTGATGGCCAGATTGCTGAAAGCGGAACTCATGACGAGCTTCTTAGATTGGACGGGATTTACACTGCACTAGTAAGGAGGCAGTTACAAGTTCCTCAAAACGGTGATACATAATATTGACCAAGTTTTAACCACATGGCAACGGTATGGATGTATTTGTTTACGGAGGCAATGAGCTAAGACTCATTGTAATCTGTCTATTTAACGCACACAATACACATTACACGATACACAAAGATCGTATGTATGGTGAGAACGAAATTTGTATGTAGGGTTATGTATAATATACAATTGGAACATTCATCAGTTAATTAACAAATTTACGGAAGCGGGCTTAGTATAAACTTTCTTCAATTAATTCGATATAAGTTACATTTTTAGGGAAAAACTGACATAGTTTGATTTTGCTGATTCTTGCTGTTGTGCTGCTAATTTAAGGCCTTTAACGACTTCACTCATTGATGGTCGTTCGGTGCTCTGGTCAGCCAAACAACGTTCAGCAATCTTGATGAACTCTTTCAAGCATTCGGGCGCTATTTTCCCTTTTAAACTTGGGTCAATTATCTGAAGAATAGTCCCTTTGGCTATGTTGCTCTTTACCCAGCTTCTTAAAAACACTTGATCTCTTTGAAGCATGTGATCTTCTAACTTTCGACCGCATAATACTTCTAACAAAACTAGACCGAACGAGTAAACGTCGGATTTTTCTGTCGGTTTTGTGCCATTGGCGAACATACATTCGGGATCGAGATACCCTAAGCAGTTACCAAGAACATTGGTGAGATTATCCGAAACGGCGTACAGTGGACCGACTTTCGAGAGACCGTAATCAGAAACTTTCGCAGCCAATTTTTCGTCCAAAAGAATGTTTCCTGGGTTGACGTCACGGTGAAGAACGGTTTTCACGCCTCCTGTTTGAAGGAAGTCCAAACCTTGTGCTGCATCAATGCATATTTGTAATCTTTGTTTCCAATTGAGCGGGTCGCTGTTTTGGCTTCCGTAAAGATGATCACGAAGGCTTCCGTTAACCACGTATTCGTAAACCAGAATCATCTCAGATTTATGGTAGCAATATCCAATAAGTGAAACCAAATTCGGATGCCGAAGCTGGCATAACATCTCAATTTCTTTGCAAAATTCAGATGGGAAGTTTGTTTTCTTTGACCAGTTCTCGAGCATGAACTTCTTGAATCGCTTCATGATTACTACTCTACTTCCATAGTCGATGTAACCTTTGTACACTATACTGAAATCACCTGTGCCTACTATTAGATTTTCATCGAAATCATTTGTGGCCGAGTGAATCTCAGAAAGAAGGAACCGGCGACAACAATCTTCATATGTCTTTGAACTACTTATGGAAACAAATGACTCTATTTTCGCGGTTTTTGCCGCATTCCATAGCAAATCCCATCTCCAGCTCTTCAATCTTCTCGGTTTCAGACTCTTTTTATTCCCATTTGATGTCGATTGTTCTGATCCTGGTGAACTAGAAACTGAAAGTGTACTACCATATGCTAGTTCTTCAGGTATGGACCAATCTGTTATTTCTTGCTGTTCAAGTGCAAATTCAAGGCCCGAGATGATCTTAGCCATGCTCGGTCTTTTTTTGGGTTGATTTTCCAAGCATTTTTCTGCCAATTCGACAAATACTTTGAGGCAATGAGGTGAGATTTCGCCTCTTAAATGTGGATCGATGATCTGATCTAGTTTACCTTCTCGGATGCTTTGTCGTGCCCAAATAGCAAGACTGCGTTGATCTTCCTCAAGCCCAGGATCGACTGCTGGTCTTCCACATAATACTTCAAATAAGACAACACCGAACGCGTAAACATCGGATTTTCTTGACAGTTTACGGGACAAAAAGTAGTCCGGATCGAGGTATCCTACCGTTCCCTTTATGTTTGTGCTAACATAAGATTTCGCTAACAATTGGCTTGTGTTCTCCACTTTCGATAGTCCAAAATCTGAAATTTTACCAACAAAATTCCCGTCTAGTAAAATATTGGATGTCTTGACATCACGGTGAATGACTCCATGATGAGTGCCGGTATGTAAGTAGTCGAGTCCACGAGCTGCGCCGATGCAAATCTTGAGTCGTTGGTCCCACGTTAGTGGTGTGAAGTCTCTACTATCATCGGGACTTAGCTTAAAAAGGTGTTCTGCGAGTGTCCCATGAGGCATGTACTCGTAAACAAGGATCATCTCTATTCCATCGTCACAGTAGCCAACGAGAGAAACGAGATGATTGTGACGAAGCCTCCATATCATTTGAATCTCCATCCAAAACTCGAGAGATCCCTCTTGTGATCTTGAACTCATTCGCTTTACAGCAACGGTCTTAGTACCATCATCGATCACACCTTTATACACTTTTGCGAATCCACCCATGCCTATCACCAATGCCTTGTCGAAATTACAAGTTGCTGAGTTGATCTCCCCAAGTGAGAAACAACGACAAGCATCATCTGATGATGACAATGATGACTGTGATGGTACGCTCTTTTTCCCGAGCTTTTCCTCCCAAAACCATCTTTGAATATACACAATAATATTCAATAGCGTAAATAAAATTATCAGTTTTGTTGCAATTGAGTTTAGGCTGCCAAAAGCTGGCAACCTTGGCATCCAACCCGACGATGAATGTGGGTGAAACTCAGGGTTTGAACCCGCAAGACTATCATCGGGGTTACTTAGTTTGAACACCTCCAACCCATTCAACTTTCCCTCTGTCAACCCGCTCTTTGAAAATATGACAATCAAAAGATCAGTCTTACCATCCATTTTATCGCCTCTAATTGTTGTCACGTAGTCTTTATAAACTGCAACCCCATACCCGCCACCCCATTTGGTAACATCAGCATTCGTCTCGGCTATTTGGTTGTTAACAAGAATCCCAAATTCCCGGTGACCGTTCTTAGCCCTCTTAGAATATGGGAGTTCATGTTGACAGAAATGAAGCCTAACAAGGTACCTAAATCCTAAATCAACAGGCAATTTCCATGTAAAAGTTGTTGATTTTTTAATGTAAGATGATTTTGTAGACCATGATGTTTGATAAACCTTAAGAGGCGCAGAATATGTTGGTATGTTTGTGTATTTGATCATACTAGTAGCATGATATACCTGTGAATTTGTCTTCTTTTCCAGCATGTAATCCGAGTCTTTTGACCATCGTCTAAACATACCCGTGTCTTCGATTGGTGAAACAGAACTTCCTCCCATGTTTAACCGATGGACGGTCTCTAGTGCGGTTGTGTTGTCAATGTAGTACTTATACTTGTGTGGTGCAACGACGTCTGCTCCTTGTTCACCTTCGGGCGTGTAGTAGAGACCAGAAGGCATTGAAATGATTTCAATTCCGTTCACAAAAGCGTACGCATTAGTATGAGAGGGAGAAATCAGTATTGTTAGTTCTCGAGTCTCTTCAACGCTTACACAAAACTCTTTAGAAAAAGAGATTACGCCTAGTGAACGAGCAGTTATCGAGGCACTGAAGTTGTGTAGGAGCTTGTATGGTCCCGCTTGCACATTAAAGAAATCGACAGATTCTTCGAACCCAATGTAAGAAGCTGGATTGAAGTGTAACCGGATGAATTTAGGGCCGGGCTGAAGCTTAAACGTGTAGAAAAAGGTAGAATGGGAGGCTCGAGCCGTTAAGTATGGAACTGGATCACCCGAAAGTGACGTATGGACTGCTCTCGAGCTTATCGAGCTCCCAGCTTGCTTTCTTGAAAGGCTGAACTCGGTTCCCACATCACCGTTCCATTCCCGTCCGTCAAGTGCAGACGAGTTCCCAGTTGACCCGCAATTAACCGCAATGTCATCGATCGGGTAATACGGGGCCGGTAGGTTTCCCTTTACCCTCCAAATAAATTGGATGAACACAAAAATGAGAACATTAAGGTGCATTTTAGTTTATGTGTATTGTGGGGTGAGGTGACCAAAGTTTATGAGATGATACGAATTAAGTTACATTATGAAATTGTATCAAAGAGTTGAATTATAAATTATTGCAAGGATATGTATGATCTGTTAAAGTGTCAATAGGATCAAGTGGTGATTGGTCAACCAACTGGAAAAAAATAAGACATGCCAAGCACAACTACATAGTCTTCAAGATTCAGAAAGCACACGTTGCATAAAGGTATATATAAAACATGGAACTGGTCTAGCTTTCTAGATGAAGATGATATGCCCACATGGAACGGGTCCAGCTTTCTAGCTGCCTCTCGAAATTTGTACTATTCACTCAGCGCGCAAAGCACTTGGTGCACCCCTTGAAGCGTGTAGATTAGTGAGACCAGACGGTTGATGTCATTACTACAAAATGAAGATGGCCGAAGACTTCGGCCATCTTCATAACAATGTAGAGGATCAACAAACAAAGTTTCCTTGCTGATGGAATCGACTAGAAATCAAAAGGGAAATCGTGTAATCATTTTACAAAAGAAACTATTCGACTCTATTTGCTAGTGTTACATGAATATTTCTTCAAGAACCCTTTTATAAATAAATACTAAAACTAATTATTACAAGACCAATTCATAACGAATAATAAACACTTTTTATAATCCTAACAAAAGATAAGCCAAAATTAAGGTTATTAGAAAGAAAAGACAAATCCATCATCATCATAGATATGCTAAAAGATAAGTGGATACCAAAAGACCATTAGTCACTCTGAATTTAGATACAAAAATGCTTAGGAATGAAATCATCAAGAAGCCCTAAGAACAATCAGCCAAGCACAACTGACTTTAAGGGCAATGATACCATATTCCCGGTGCTCGTTACCAACCCGTTGATTCTGTGTCAATTATTTACAGCACTTGGCTGGCCAAGAATCACAGCAATTAGTGAGTTTTTATCTCAAAATACTATCAACAGTTGTCCAAATAAGCCATAATGACGCAAGGCCTAAAACATCCTCTTCCTACAATCTGGTGCTCCACAATAGCAAGGAAGTTGCTTAATTTTCCCATCTGAATCCAACACGCTATCCATAGCATAGCCATAATCATATGTAAGCTCCTACAAGTATCAAGAAAAGAATATATGATAAATTTATAATACATCATAAGCTGGAAATAGTAGAATATTAACATAGCAATAATCCTACTAAAGTAACTGACAAGTTACCGTTAATACAACAGAATAATCAGGGTACTACAACATGAATACAAAAATACAAAACTGAGGTTAGAAACTTAAAAAAGTCAATCATGTGTGAAGTAAGCTGTAAATGTTTTCAGGTTGTGTATACGATGAATTGATAAAAGATCAAAAGCATAATATGGAGGAAAAAACATAACTAAGACTTTAATCAAAGATAGTAAATTTTTTATATTATCTAACTAGACTGCTTAACCACCAATTAACGGTTTTGAGCTAAAGTGCAGCTTTATGCTTATGCACATAGATAAGCTAAAATTTGTAAAGTAATGTGACATTTTGTGATATCACCATAGGTCCCTAACACTTGCAGCAGCAATAGTTCTTAGTTTACCAGCTTGGTTTTGTTACTTTTAATATGTTATAATAAGTTCAATGTTCATGTAGTTTTAAGAACAAGAGATAACCTTGAGTGGCTGAATATTGTCAGCAGCAAATAAGATCACCCGTGCCTGAGTGATATCATGATGGGCACTCAAGACGCACTGAACAAACAGATTGGGTTGGCAGCTATGATTGATATACCGTGTCACGTTTCCAATTGTTCCTGCATCAATACAGAATTCAACATTTTCCTTTCCAGCTTCACTGTCTTGCACTGAAAGGGGAACAGTCCCCAATCGTTTCTGTAAAATTTGACGGAAAATAAATTAAAAAAAAAATAGCAACTGATAGTCAGCCGTAAAAATTGTTGATAAAAAACAGAGTGACTTTATTAAAATAATATAGCCTCTTATGATTCAAGCTGTCATAAAAGACTTGTGCAAAGAGCCAAATATAGACACTATTTCTTTATATTTTAAAGCTGAGAATACCTCTCTTTGACCAAGCCCCCTCATCGTCTCGAGACAGTCAATGTCCATAATGTACATGTTGTCGGGGTTGTTGACATCCTCTGCTTTCTTGAGGACTCCTATGTACTCACAAACAAATGTCCCAGATGGGATAAAATCCCATGATCGAACAGCCCATCCTTTCATAGGAGTCTTGTAAACCTGATAATGCACACATAAGCATTTTTATTAAGCATGTGCGCGTATTTTTTGATTGGAAAGGCTAAAAAGATTAAACCTCAAGTCTATGTTTCAACCCCCTTTGAGTCGTTCTGTTCACACAACTCGGCCCACATCCACAGTTTGGGCCACACTCATATACAACTGCCTTGGCTTGAATCAGCCTATATATTAATATCAAAAGATTTAAACATTAATGATTACAAAATACATGATTAGAGTTGTCTTGATAAACGTAAAACATATTTCGACTATTTTTGAAAGTTGATTGTTACCTCCCCCCATCACGATGAACGTAAGCGAAGTCAACCCCATTCAACTTAGCACAAGCACAGCTATTGGGATCGGTGCAGCTACCCTTGCAATTGCATCCAGATGCAGTAGACGGAGGGATAACATTGTTGGCAAATTGGAGAGACATGATATATGTCAAACCTTACATAAGTGAAATACAAAAGTAAACAAGGGAAGAAAAAAACCATAAATACATGTGTGCATACAAACACAAACATTTTGAAGTTGATCATATGTATATATTTAATTGTATATCCCTTAATTCACAATTCTTTTTTCAGCGAAACAATATATATGTAACTTAGAAAGATAAAAACCTCAGCTGATATGAATCATGCTGTTAAGGCAACCACTTTTTGAATCCATAGAATATAGGTTATGAATAGATTTTACATGTTCTTGATATCTATTCAGCAGAAATAACTATCTATGTTACCTTAATAAGAATGGATATAATGAAACAAGTTACTTGTTCGCACGCAAATATTTCTGAAAGATAACCAATCTGGATAATTACTCAATTAATGGAATTTTAGCATTTGTGTGTCTCTGTTTAAAACTCCCAGAAAGATACGCACAGATCATGCTATCAGTTTGTAGTAGCACATTAAGAACTTACATTTAAAAAATTACAAACAGATTCAAATTCCCAACAAATATATTTAGTGTTTACTGAGTCAAGGCAAGTTACCAGTTGGGGGAACGGGTGGATCATCAACAACGTTGGTTGCTGGGATGGGGATATTTTCAAGACCTCCACTGATGTCCTCGCATACAAGCCTTACATTTTAAAAGAAAAGGATCAGCTATCCCATAGTACACACTCACACACACAAAGCATTTATGTTTAATTTTATCAAATACCCTTTTAATTCAGCAACTGAGTTTGGAATAGCCCCACGTGAAAAGAAAACCTGACAAAATTAATGTGTCAAATATTCACTCAACGACAATATAGTGTTCAGGAGTAGACTTCTTCGATAACTTATACGAGTAAGCATTACCTGTTCAGTCACGAGCTTAGGCTGCCCTGGAACACGCTTTAATTTAAACTTGAAAACAGTAAATCCAGACAATCCTTCCTCAGCCCAGTAATCCACAACCTGAAAGAACAAGTATGACCTTAAAGCTTAAAAAAAGCAGGTATCATAATTAATAACAATAACCATCAACTATTCAGCCTCGGCAATAATTCCTAGTATCTACCTTGTAGAGCCCATTGTATGTGTACACCTTTCCCACATAACTGGAACTGGTTTTGGATTCATGCCCTCGAATAACTCTTACAGGCACATTTTGAACCATGCTATTCTGCAAACCACAAGTATAGAGTTATAGAAACCATTGGACAATAAGTTTGATAAATATATTGACGAAACCTTTAGCTGGACTACGAACTAGCCAGTAATTGGCCTTGTTCGTCTTATATTAAAAGCCAAATGTATCATCATAAATATATATATAAAAAGCTAATTTTGCACAGATATTATAACACACCCACTGATTTATCAGAAAGAGTTTGCACTTACATCGGCACATACATAGATATATATTACTAATTTTCATGTATAGATATATATTACTAATACTAATTTTCATGTATAGATGTATATTACTAATTTTCATGCAACGTTATGCACATCACAGCTCAAAGCCACAAGTTTGAGTCTTGTGACACTTGTGTGTGGTTGTTATGCAAAGAATGTTTCGACCATGATATATATAAAATAACCTATACAAATTACAAACAATCAGCCGAATATAAAACTGCACATTAAAAGCCATGTTACGTTAAAACTAAAACAACTAACCTTTAATCCCAAGTTGCCACGCACCATCTTTTGATTACCAATTTGTCGTTTATTACCAAGTAGATCATTGCCACCTTGACCAGTGTAAACAACGTCAACACATTTATCTACATCATCTTCATACATGCCGGACATCACAATGGCAACACTAATTGGTAACTCGTACTCAGGATACTCCTGCAAAAACATATTATGTAAAGAGAGACTTTGGTTCAATTCACACACAAGTATTTTGAACCAGAATTCGGAAGTAAAGGGTGTTTGGGATTGCAGATTTTTCGCTTTTGGGCTATGAGCACTTTAAAATAATGCAATTTATTTCTTCACAATTAAGAAAAAAAGCCATTAAGCTTGCGAGATAGGTGGTGTATAAGTCTCGTTGGAGACATGTGAGATAGAATTTATGAGATAGGTGGCGTAAGTTGTAATAATTTCCCGTTCTAAAAAAAAGCCATTAAGACTTAGCAATCAAAACACATTATTCTACCCGCTAAGTTGTAGTCCGCAAAACCAACATCACTATTAACAACAACAAACTACAGCAGTATTGGTAATTCCTTGTTAAAAATGTTACCTTCTGTTGACTAGCTGGAATACAGTCGATTCCATTTAGCCAATGATTATGGAAACCAACAGTAACCATCTCGCACCGTGAGAAGAACTGGTGCCCTACATCAACCCCTGCAATTATAATGTCATTTAGAAAACTTTAAGGTAACTCGTGATGTCTTTGAAATTATATATCATATAAAAAACAATTAAGAAAAGTAAACATATTTAATAATCTTATTTTGGTAAAATCTCAGGTACAAATATGTAAATGAACAGGATAAGGCAAATTTTACCAACCTGGGATTGATCCTATCCTGTTTTTAGGGACAAGTGTGAGATTGGATTTTTGCATCTGCACATTCAAGTTTTTCAAACAATGTGAGCTTAAACCCGACGGATTAGTCGGTCAAAAGGTCGGAAACCATGCCACCATGGTTACCCAAGGAAAAAAATGTTTCTCATTTTCAAAAGTAAGTTGTAGGTGCAAATTTTTTGTCTTATCTTCCAATGACACGAAGCTCATAAATAAAGCAGAGTGAAACATCTTGATTATATACTATACATGATGAAAAGGAGTGACTTACGAATGACAAAGACTTAAGATCAGGTCTTTTGGACTTTGACTTTTCTTCAACCTCATCCTTATTCTGCAAAATTTTCTACATCAGATGGCAAGTTTTGTATGAACCAAAAGAAGATATAAAGACAGCATACACAAGTATAAGTATTATAAAGCTTAACAAGTCATGTAAGCATAAATAAAAGTAGGTTCTAACCTTGGATTTTTGTTTCTTAGGTGAAGTTTTTTCATCTTCTTCACTTTTGCAGATTTCCTCTCCTTTCTGTAAACAATTACATACAAAGCTTTTGAGTTAACTAAGCTCTAACAATTAAACAAAGCATAATAAGGTCCCAGTGTAAAAGTGAGCAAATCAAAATACTAACCTTAGATTTAACATTTGGCTTCTTCGGCTTCTCATCATCAGCCTTCCTGCACCTCGTCTCCTCCTCCTGTAAATAATTTCACTAACCAAATGTCAATTATGACTAGTAAAACTATATACGTAAATAGCTAGTTAGAAACGCATACTTCAACACGAATTCATTTATAACTGTATTATATTATATGTCTGCGTATCAAAAAATTAACTTATCGTGAAATGTTATTTCACTCTTACAATTAGAGATACTGATCCTGCTTATTTCGAGGCAAAATAAGTAAGTTTTCAGTGAGCATGATTAGAATTGCCTATTTCAAAGCACTTGCTTAAAATAAATATAAAAAGACCTATAAGCAAAGTATTTACTAAAGTGCTTATTTAGGTGGGTGTTTGTTTATACTTATTTATGAGCTTATGAACTTATGTGATTTTGGCTTACTTTTAGGCTTATTTTGACACCTATGGCCTTATATAAGTTTACTTTGTAAAAAGTGTATAAAAGCCATAGGTCTCAAAATAAGCCAAAAAATTGAAGCTTATAAAAAATAAGACGAAACCACACAAGCTCAAAAGCCTACAAATAAACTTAAGCAAACACCCCCCTTAAACAGCTTATGATGAATGCTTATTTAACAACAATAACAAACAAACAAGTCAAAAACATCATCTTAATATCCTAACAACCATGATCATACAAAAACACTTCAATAACAGTTGTAGCAAAAAGCATCTTCAATATTCCCAAATCAGCTTATCTTGTCAGACAAAATCAAATAAATTTAAGCAAACACCCTCTTAAACAGCTTTTCATGAGTGCTTATTTAACAACAACAACAAACAAGCAGTCCAAAACAGCCTCTTAATAGCCCAAAACGCCGCATTTAAACATAAAAACTCCAATCACATTTATAACATACACTTATTCAATATTTCCAAATTAGGTCACAAAAATCAAAACCAAAAGCTTAATAAATATCAAAACTATACAAATAAGCCCATAGGTCTCGAAATAGCTTATGAAAAATAAGATAACAGCACAATAGTATTTAACAACAACAACAAAGACGCAGTCAAAAATAGCCTGTTAATATCCTAAAACACGGAATTAAAACATAAAAACTTCAATCACACTTTCAACATATACTGATACACCTATCCAGTATCTCCAAATTTGGTCACAAAAAACTTAAACCAAAAGCTTAATAACAAACAAGCAGTCTAAAACAGCTTATTTAACAACAGCTTGTGAATGCTTATTTAGGGGGTGTTTGTTTCGGCTTATGAAACATAAGCCCATTTGAGCTTATATTTCATAAGCTCTAATTTTTCGGCTTATTTCAAAACTTATATAATCCCCCAAGTCTCAAAAGAAGCCAGAAAATTGGGGCTTATGAAATATAAGCCGAAATCAAATTTGATTTGGGCTTATATTTCATAAGCCCCAATTTTCTAGCTTATTTTGAGACTTATGGGCTTAAATAAGTTTATCATATCATAATAAACTTATATAAGTCCACAAGTCTCAAAATAAGCCAAAAATTAAGGCTTAAGAAATATAAGCCCAAATGGGCTTATGTTTCATACGCCGAAACAAACACCCCCTTAAAAAAAACAAGCAGTCTAAAACAGTCTCCTAAAATAGCTTATTTAACAACAACAACAACAAACAAGCAGTCTGAAATAAAAAACATAAAATTATCAATGACGCAAATTAGGTGAGAAAAATATACTACCTGAACAAACTGCAAATAGCACTTATAGAAACTCCTTATGGTACCCGTAACCCGCGTATACGAACTCTTATTCGCGCCAAGACCCGCACCCTTGCCTTTCGCATAAACCTCACCAACACCTCTGTCAACATCAACAACACCCTCACCCACCGCCAAACCTCTCTCCATAACCTCAACACCATCCTTCTCATTCTCATTCTCATTCACCACTAGACGACCTGCAGACACGTCAGCGCGCGTGTCCTTCACGCGCTGCTTCTTCGCAGCAGCAGCAAGCGCTTTTTCTTCCTTCTTCCTTTGTCGAGCAGCCGCTTTGTTCGACTCGATCGTTTTGATTCTGGAACTCGACCTCCTTGTCTCGTTCATTTCGGTGATTTTAACCATTTTTAGTTTATTTTATTAATATGATAGTGTGTGTGAATTTATATAAAATTTGGGGAAGAGAAATTAGGGTTTTGAATTAATTGGGTGATCGTGTGAGTGAGAGAAAGTGAGCGGCAAAATAGGGGGAAGTGGAGCTGTTTTCAAATTTATTTTTGGAATATTTTATTAAGTACCTTCTCGATTTAAGTTCGGCTATAATGTAACCAATCTATTCAAGGCAAGCATTTAATCAATTTATGCGGCTGGAATGTATTTATAAAAATACATTCAAGGCAAGCATTTATCTATACTATTATATAAAGCATTTATAATGTGAGACCCATTAAAAATTAAAATAAGGAGGTGCAATCTTGACCATCCATCTTATTTTGAGGAATCACATCATAAAATGACATGTGTCACATTTTGATTAAAAAATTACTTTTATTTTCAAATTAAAATATCTTTTTATCTATTTAATTTTATTTTGATCTAATTTCACCATATTTTTTAAAATTTTATGTTTTTTAATTCAACATCCATTTTGATATATTTTTAGAATTTTTTTGTTTTTTACATTTTAGTGGGTTTATTTATATTTTTTTACAACTTTAATCTTAATTAAATATAAACTTGATACGTTAAAACTATATACTTTCAAAGAGAGTGTTGTCTTTTTACATGCGAGAATGATGATGTTAAAATGGTGTTGCTGGAAAGCTACGGGAAACCCCACGAACACACACATTTGTGAAACGAAATTACTAAGCGGGTTGGAAATTTTGTAAAAAGTTGAGTTAGTAAATTTTTTATTGCCGCCGCTATGCGCGGGTAACCAACTAGTTTACATAAAGCATAGAAGTGTAATGTCTAATCAATTTATAGAAAGCATAATGTGGAGTTGAAACTTGATAAACTATATATGGCAATGATCTTTTCCATTGCCTGTATAAACAACCATAACTTCTTAATTCATCTCATAAATCAGTTAGAAAGAAAGAAATTGAGGAAATAAAAAGCCAAAAAAATGTCGATGATGTTCTTGAGGTTAGAAATCGTTTTCTTTGTTAAATTGTATGTAAACTTAATAAAGTTGTTGGTTTTCGTTTTCTTTTTTTATCTGCATTGACACTACTTCATTTTGGTTTTTGTACAAATTTCATGTAGGACCATGAAATGGCGTTGGAGCTCACACCAACTATAGGTAAAAAACGAAACTACTAACATAAACTATATGAAAACTTACTATTCAAAATCATGATCTTTACACATCACATGATAATTTCAGCACAAAATACATAAGGGAAGATGGAGGATACGAAATCAGCAAGAAGGCTATCGAAAAGTTGGGTTTGAGGCACAAGGAACACATGCTGCTTATGGTGAAGGAAATGAACGTAGGCTCACCGGTCGCCATGAGACTGCCGACATTAACACTTTCAAATGGGTAATAAATCTTTTTTATACTAATAAGAAAGATGTATTTTTGTTCCTTTGTCGAGCAGCCGCTTTGTTCGACTCGATCATTTTGATTCTGGAACTCGACCTCCTTGTCTCGTTCATTTCGTTGATTTTCACCATCTTTAGTTTTTTTTTTTTTTAATATGGTGAAAATTGTTAGAAATGAGTTAACAATATGTGTGTGAATTTATACAAAATTTGGGGGAAAGAGAAATTAGGGTTTCGAATTAATTGGGTGATCGTGTGTGTGTGAAAGTGAGCGGCAAAATAGGGGGAAGTTGGAGAGTGGAATTATTTTTCAAATCTTTTTCTTACTAGTGCTGTGCTTTTTATTTTTGGATGATTGATTTGTTACCAACTTGTTTCGAGCCTCAACGGTAAAAATAATGAATTATTGTGTTTGAATTTTTTATTTCTATAACAAGTGGATGATGATGATCTATTCTATTGTATTTGGCATAACTTGATTTTTGGGGAGATGTTATTGGAAACTGCAATAAACATTCATTTTAAGCTTACGTGACATGAAAAGGTCTAGAATATTATATCTTTTTATAATTTAATGCACTTAAATTATGTGAGACGTTTATAAAAATTGAAAATGTTTATACATAGTACAGATAGGTTTATAATATTAAAGGGTTTATAAATTAATGTTATAACACACTTATTTACCATAGTGGAAACTCTAAAGTGGCAACATTTTATTCAGATAACACATGACCAATTTGCATTCACGTCAAGTAAGTCCGGACAATATTATATGATTTTCTCGACGGACAACCCTGGTCAAGGTGGTGCTTTAAGTGTTAATATACGCTCGAATGACTGGATGTGTAGCAAAGGACTGGGAGTCAGTTCCGGTATTTTGAATATTGTTTCCGGTACTTATTTTTTAATATTTAATTTATATATAGATTGTGAGAAGAGATGTAGATGTGGGTTCAATATTGGTTTGAGCTTGCTATATCCTCCTACATTATATTCCTACACAAAATAATATTTTACATTTTTTCACCACTCATTCTCTCTCCGCATCTAAACCGTCAATTCTGACACTTGTCAAGATCCTGTGAGTAGGAATATAAGTAGAAAGATATTATAGGAGGATATATCATTTCTCTATTGGTTTAGATTTGCAAAAGTTCACTTGCTTGCCCGGAATCGATCTATCATTCCTGAAATCCATTTTTGTTGCCAAAACATGAACCAAACAATTATTTAGTGTTAGGAGTTGAGATCCTCAAAAAACAAGGGAAAAAAAAACAAATGATTTTTTGAATCACATCAGAAAAAATCTCATAGGATTTTTTGAAATCACATGAAATTGTGATACAAATCTCATGTGATTTTTTCAGACGTGATTGAAAAAAAAAGGGAAAAAAAGTTCGTCGAAATATCGCAACGAGTAATTTTTTATCTTTCTATAGAGGGCACTTCTATATACTTTCGACGAACTCTTTTTTAACGATTAACGGTTTGTGAGATATTTAATTTTTAAAAAATAAGGTGAAGTGGGTTTTTAATTAAATTAAAATAAGAATTAATCTAAACCATTAGATGAAAATAAAATGGATAGACAAGATAAAACGTTTTTTTTTTTTTTACCATGTTCCTTATGAAACTTTTCTCTTAGTATTAGAATGAAAGCATTACTTGGACCCAAAAATCGTCAACCAAACGGCTCCAATGTGGGTGCTATTTGTATCTTGGCAAGTTTTCATGTAATTTATTTCTTACGAGTATTGTCAACTTACGGCATCTCCAATGTGGGTGCTATTTGTATCTTTTGCACTAAAATGGTGCTAAAATTAAAAAAAAACAAAAAAAGCTATCTAATGTAAGCATTAGGAGACGTTTTGTACGACTAAATCGCAAAGAATGAAAATGAAGTCAATAATGAAATCGTAAAGAAAAAGAATAGGTCACAAGAAAGAAAATAGATTCATATCTTTGATACCCATTACAGAATCAATGTGAGCAATATCATGTTTTTAAAAAATTTGTACTTTGTAAAATCTTAAAAAATTAAATCTTTTATTGTACTTTTTATATTAAAAAAATATATATTTTTCGTAAAAAATTATACAAAAATTTTATAAAAATTTTCAAACTTTTGAAAATCATAATTTTATAAAAAAATTTAAATTTTTTCGTACTTTTTAAATTAATATTTTTTCAGTTTATTTTTTTTCTACTAAAAAAATTAAATTTTTTTAAAAGTTCAGAAAAAATAAAAAAGTAAACAAAATCAAAGTAAAACGTAAAAAGTTTTAACTTTTTTATTTTTCCTTAATTTTAAAAAAAAAATATTTTTTGTTAAATTTAAAATGTACGAAAAAAAATAAATTTATTTAAAAAAAATTAAGATTTTAAAAAATACGAAATTTTTTTAAAACTTTTTAATGAACAATAACGTAAATGAAAAGCATGTGCCACACACATGATTTGTCCTTTTTTTACATAGTTTTTTGATTCTTAAGTTGATGATTATCACCATTCTCCACTTTTTTTAAAGATTGGATTTGAATTATATTTTAATTCTTTATTTTCATTCTTTGATGTACCAAACTAAGAAAATCTTTCTCGTTTGTTACTTTTCTATTCCATCATACCAAACATCCCTTAAAGTTAGGCAATATCTTAGGGAAATGAATAATGAAGCTTAAATTGCACTAAATATAATGCAACATTATTCATATAATATGATTATGTAGCTATGATATTTATCTTGAAAGTAAAAGTTTAAACTTTCGAGCAAAGTAGTAGGTGTATTTGTCCCGAAATTTGTTGCAAAACAGCGTGTAACAATGAGAGTTTATACTCAATAAATATTAGACATTTTATCTAGTTACGCTTTTAAATCAACAAAATATGTTATTTTATTTTTAGCCTAATATTTCGTTTATCTACTTGGAAAAAACCAAAGTGGTCATCAAATGCGTTTTATGAATGTCAACTCCCAACCCAAATTGTAAACCATATAACAAATACACCCTTAGTTTTTTGTTGTAGTAACCAACTGGGCTAGCTAAGTTAGCCACCAAAGGTAACCGTGAGGATGTATCTTTAAAGAGGTATTAGGTTCGAGTCTTACCATGGACCTTCAGAGACGAAAATAAATAGAAGCATGAGTGGGGTTTATCCCCTAATGCGAATGTTCGAGGCTTGCATATTGCCCAATTGGATGTCACTATGAGTTCGAATCACTAACTGCTAACTTGTTTTTAAAAAAAAGTTTCTTGTTGTGGTGTTAGTTTGTATTTGTTTAATATAGTTTTACTAATTAAACAAGTTAAATTATATTATTAAAAAAAGGATTTAGTGTAATATTTAGTGTGATCATTGGAGCAAATATTTTTTAGCGATAATATATTCTAAAAAGTTTTTATTTTGCAGTAAGATAGTGCATTATTTTAGTGCATACATTAGAGATGCTTTTAAGGGGTGTTTGTTTCGGCTTATATGTGGGCTTATGAGCTTATTTGATTTCGAATTATATTATGTAAGCCTTAATTTTCTTGCTTATTTTGAGACTTGTGGGTTTATATAAGTTTATTACGATATGATAAAATTATATAAGCCCATAAGTTTCGGTATAAGCCAAAAAATTGAGGCTTATGTTATATAAGCCGAAATCAAATAAGCTCATAAGCCCACGTATAAACAGAAACAAACACCCTTGTTTAAGGCAAAGTGCAATAAGGTTATATGTAATATCGCGGTCACTATAGAGTTAATTCAGTTTTCTTTCTCTACAGCCTTTTTCATCATCAATTTAGCGTAATGATGATCGAGGTCATCATTGTTTTTTTATTTTGATTTTTTTAACATTAAAGTTAAAAAGCTGGTTTAATGAGCTTGTTGATGCTGAGGAAGAGCTAAAGGAAAACGAGCTTCAGAATGGTTGAGTAATCATGTTTGGCAAATGCATGAAGAAATTCCTCAACAAAGACAAGATCACAAAAGAAGACTTGAAAGGTTCAGCATTTGAGCTTCTAAAAAGAAGATTCAAGAATAGTGTCGAGCTTGAGTACAACCTGGAGCAGTGCCATCTAGCTTTGACATACAAGATTGATTGGGCTAATCTTGAAAGGAAATAGATTTCATGATGATCTAAGCCAACCATTGCTGATAGCTTTCAACTTCTTCACCACTCTGTACATATTATGTCCCACAATTTCCTGATTCCATTCTTTCTCTATTGTAGGAAGACAATCTTCTTTATCCACAATGTAATTAGTAAATCTGAAAGATCTTCTTCTCTTTTTAAGGATTTTAGGGATGATTAGCAAAGCAACACTATGATCACAGATTGTAAAAGGCAAAAACTACCCATAGGCCTCATTAAAAGAATTCATAAAGCTACCATTCACCAAAATTCTGTCCAACTTCTTCATAATACTTGTCTTAGGCTTAGATGGAGATTTAATCCATGTGAAAAATAAGCTAGTATTATTAATGTCCTCCATCTCAACATCATTAAAACAATTATAGTTTTAAAAAGCGCGCCTTAAGGCACGCGTAGGCTTTAAGGCTCAAGCTCTAGGCATTTTCTTAGATCGAGGCTCCGCACATGCACAAGGTTCACAAAAAGCGTAGAGCCTTGAGATTTAGAGCCTTGAGCCTAGGCGCACCTAGGAAAGGTGACGGATTTTGAAACATTCTTTTCGAATTTAACATTAATCGCCCTCATATGTTAATAATAGATTACCTAGAAACTAAATAAATCAATCAATTTGAGTGTTTGGTCGTTTAATTTAAGTGTGTGCTGATATGTGTTTATTTACGCATCATTTTTCTTTAATAAAATAAGCTTAAATTATCAAAAATACATATAAAATGCATTGTATATGTGTATTTTGTGATTTGTATTGTGCAGGTATCGGATATATCAAAAAGGAAAAAAATAAAGCCAAAACGGACAAAACCGAGCACGAGATTGGAAGAGCGTGAGAAAATCAAAGCTGAAGGCGTATTCATTTTTAATGGGCCAACCATAACAAGTTCCATGGACCGGGTCAGCCCATTATCAATTGAAAGACTAAAACCTAAGCCTTAATACATGTTAAAATTCATAAGTCCAAATCCATTTAAACCATTAATCCAATTCTGGCCCAATCATAAATAAAAGCCCAAACCAAATCGGGTCAAGGTCCAAGTCAATTTTGTGGTCAAAGTAATAGCCCGCCAAAGTTTACTATTCACTCATCTCCCCCATTTCTCCTCAACGATTTAACCAAGGTAAATCCACTTCTCTCACTCGTAAATCCCTTCTAGAAGACCTTAAGCTAACACATCTGACACAACCTTGCCACGTTGGTGATCCCGAGCATTCTTATTGGATAATGAGGCGTGGATGTGATCTAACGATGGATTGAGAGTTTGTTAAAGATCAAAGGCTCAGATTGGAAGTTGTGGACGCTCCTTTGCTCCTAGAACCTTCCTCTCCCTTCTATAAATAGAGGAGAAAACACACAGAGAAATATATCTAGCTTAGTGTATTTTTGAGTAGCTTATTAGTGTAACTTTTAGCTTATAGTCTCGTTTTAATGTAATTTCCTCTTTTAAAGCTTGTAAAATGTTTGATATTAATAAAAAGTTCAGTTTCAATTAATTGTGTTTAAATTCTGTTTTTACTTTAATGCTATTATTGTTTAAATGTGTTTTAAAATAATCTAATAAGCTCAAATAAGCTCATTACCTTTTAATCTATTGCTCATTCAGCTAAGCCTCCTTAAAGCTTAGCCGAATAAGCCATTCCACTTACAATACCTTAAAGTTCTGCATATTAAGCTTTTGGATGATAAGCCAGATATCGATAGGCTTATGTGATTTTACCAGCTTGTTTCTAACAAGCTGGAGCTTGTAGATAAGCTCTTTTGAGCATTTATTAGATCCTTGTTTGAGCTGGGATCAAGGTACACTATCCTTTACTCTTTTGGCTTAATTTTCTGTTGCATTGCTTATCTGCTTATCTAGTGCTTAATATAGTTGCTTCTGTACTTATTCTGTCTAATATGTGCTTAAGATGTCTAGTTTATAGAATAGATTTAGTTGGATTTGAGTGTTAGATAGAATTTGTCCCTTTTTGAGTTAATGTTACCCATTTTATAGTTAATGCTGCTTATAGATTTAGCTTATTACTAGGTTCTTACTTTTCCTAAGTCTTTGCTTAAATGTTCTTAATATGGTAAGTGCTTAATCTGTTTTCAATAATCATAGCTTATTTGGGTCTGTTTTAGCTTATAAAGAGATTTTTAGAATTTAAAGGGATGTTTGAGTTAAGAAGAATTAACAAACTAAAAAGTCTCGTAGGCTGTTTTTAGTCATCTTAATGAATTTCATAAGCTCTTAATTAGTCTTAAATCTGGTTTTCATTAGCTTAGAAAAGGTTTTGTCAAAATTTTCAAGTTTGTCTTATCAAAAGTTCAAGTCTGTTGGTTTTAAGGTCTTTAAAAAAAGCTTATTTGTGAAAGTGATGCGGGTGTCGTATGAGACTCTCTCGCGAGAAGTTTTACAACTCCCTATGCAGTGCACCTAATCGTTGTAGTGTAGTATAGGCAAAACTCGGGGTTGCTTATCGTTTCGCTCAGAGAATAGGTTAGGAAGGTCTAACCATAATCTAATTAAATTCTAAAGGTTGAAGGAAAATTATTTTTGTATTTTTATCTTTTATAGAAAGCAAGTAAAATCAATGGTTTGATAGGTTGGTTTGACTATCTAATAATTAAACTAAATATTAATCTAAACTACTGGTGGAAACTTTATGATAGGGAAAGTTGTATTTACCTAATCATGCACTACTCCTTAGACTGCTTCTCCTAAATCTGTTGCATTGTCACCCTTGTGATGGTCTGTGTAGGTATTTTCTAAAGTATGAACAAATTACATGAAAATGCCACCTACGCAATAAGCTCCCAAAGCAACGCACTGGCAAGGTAGTATGAAGACTATTACTAGGCCCCTAGGATTCCTATTGAATGCATGTGAAATAACCTAAGAGGGATCAACCAGAATAAGGGTAAGGTAGTATAAAGACTGTTACCGCTGGTATCCTTTCTACGCAATCACGTTTCCCTAGACATACCAACAGCGATTATAGACAGATCACTGGTTTTCTAAAGCCTAACGTGCACATCCAACACAAGAAGCAACATTTAAAGGATACACAATCTAAGTTTCATGCAATCATAAGTAAATACAAAAGAGGGTTTAGTCTAACATGTTAAGAATAAAGCAAGAAAGATAAATCACATAACACATAGACATATTGAATGATAATTGGAATCTTACTTAATTAAAACATGTAATTGAATGATAACAATAGGGTTTATAAGCCTTAAAACGACCTCATATAGCTGACAAACGAGTTAGGGTTCGTACCCTAACTTTATTATAAAGCTGCACACTAAATAACCTAAATTCGGTTTGTATATATAGAGAAATCGTGGCGACGGCGTCGCTTTTTAAGTGTGACACCGTCGTGAAAAGAATCTTCTAGATTCGCTCTTGAGTCGGCGAGGGCTGACGCTGTCGTGAAATATTGTGACGTCGTCGCTTGATGAGCTGCGACGGCGTCATGTATAGCTTCTGACGCCGTCTCCAACATCTGTAAAGAGAGATCTTCAAGAATCTTGGTGTTGGTCCGTGGTCTCGTCCGTTTCTTCTCCAAATGAGCCCAAGTCACGTGTAAATCATCCAAATTCCATCCAAATGCGAAATACCTGAAAAGGAACGATTAAGTACCTATTTTGGGCATAAATGCACGATTTTGGGGGTAAAACGACCCCAAAAAAGTATATAAAATGACACCTCATCAAATACCCATACACTTGGGATTTGCTTGTCCTCAAGTAAATGGGCTTTTCTATCTAGACAATAACAATATAAGGGGTCATTTTACCTACTCTTTAAAAGTATTCTACCACACAATCTTCTAGACCTCGTAATTAATAGCATGAAAGATACATACTAGCACCTCACATAAGTGTTTGGAATTCTCTCTTCCTATTGGTTATATAATGAATTTAAAGCATGGGGGAAACAGAAAATCAACACTCATTACCTGTCATAGCATATAAATTACCATAGGCTTGGTAAAAGACCAAACCTCAACCGCTGGGTGCAAGTACTATTCATTACTATCTAAGAGGACTTTCAAAGGGTTGTGGGGTGTAGGTGTAAGATAACATATAAGGGAAACGAAAATGGATGGGATACATTTGGGTGGTGACTTTGGTGGATTTGGAGTGGAAGGGCTAGCTAATTATTAAAAGAATACACGCTGGTTTGGTTGCTAAGCCAAGACTCGGACGGAGATATACAAAACTATACAAAACTCTACACCAATCTCTTTCTTTTCTTTTCTCATTTTTTTGAATACATAATACATAAGGGGGTTTACAATATACGTACCCCTACACTTGAGCTTTTAAATGCTTAAAATATACAGTCTAACTAATGACCCGATTTGAGATGGATCAAAATAACATGGAGATCATTTGACAAACATATGAGGGTATTGACTTAACTTTTCTTCCCCATTCTTCCGCAAAATAAATACTACCATGAATCCCAATCGTCCCAAAACTGTATTTAGAAGGATAAGAACTTAGCAACCGTGTACTTAAATAATCAACTTGGGTTAAAACAATAATGTACTAAAAATGAGCACATATGGGGTACGCTAAGGCTTTTTAGGTGTAATGATTGGTTTAAGGGTAACAATGCTCTTCATTAATAGTCCGGATTAACTAGAAAATTACGAGAACCGTAAAAAAGGATAGGCTCGGAGGGTTGTACTAGGGTATCTCGCACTAAAAATGAGTGCGTAGCAAGGGTGTGGGATAGTTATATAATCGAGGTGACCATTGATATGTGTGAATTACACATATCCGTTTATACCTTAAAAGGCCCAAATAAACCTAAAACGGACAAAAAATGGAAAAAATATGCTTGTATTTGTGTTTTGTGTGTGCATGTACGGATAAATCAAAAATCACAAAAAAACAGTCAAAAACGGGAAAGCTCGGACACGAGAACGAAAGAGTGATCAAAAGCCGAAAGCCAAAGTCAGAAATTCAAGCCTTAGTCAAATTACAGCCAAAGAAAAGTCAAACCATGGTCAACCAAAGTCAACCACATAAGACAAATATTTCACTTTAGTCCCCCAACTTTCACAAAAAGCCAAAAATGATCCCTCATCCCTTAATGGGCCTGAAAAACTCTAGGAAACCATACCCGGATATCCATAAGCCCAAAAGCCCAAATACTAGCCCACTTACCTTTTTAATAAACCACAAGGACTAAATTTACAATTTCTGGAAGTTGTTTTTAAAATAGAAATAGAGCAATGAAAGAGAGGGGCTAGTATTGCATTTATCCTAAACTTCCAACAGTTTTAACTGTCAAAAAATAGGCGGCAAAGGTATTCACTGTTCATTCGTCCCTTACCTCATTTGCCATAGTAAAAAAGATGGGGCAAATTAAAATTAAAGGGTACGACAGTCAATTCGTAAGCTCTTAATCAAGATGGCATGGACAAATTAGTAATAAAGCTTCTTATTTACTCACACTCAAGTCAAGAGTACACGTAGCCATGGCAAAGAAGCACAAAGGATGTGGGTTTTTGCACTAAATCCTCTCACAAAAGAAGCACAAGCTGTCACATCAAAGAATGACAGCTTGGCAATCCTCAGGTGCACACAATTGATCAAACGGATGAAAATTAAGCTCAAATGATTGGATGATTGGAAGGCTCAGATCAAAAGGAGCGTGCTATGGATTTCAGGCCTAGAAGCTTCTCAGCAAGCCTATAAATAGGCTACACTATCACACACTCACATATCTAGTTTTTTTTAGCTTTTTACTTTTTCAAATTTTCAGTTTAATTGCCAATTTTAATTTCAAGTTAATTTCAAATTTAAGCATTTGTAACTTTCCTTTTTATGATGTAACCAAGTTTTATTAATGTAATTTTGTTTTAATTTGATATAAGCTCTTTTATTTAAGTCTTAAGCTCTTATTTCCACCTAAAATGCTAGTTAGTGTCTCAATAAGCTTCTATAAGCTCTTTCAGTCTCTAAGCTGAAATAGAATTAAGTCTATAAGCTCTATTTTCACCTAAAATGCTAGTTTGAGTTCCAATAAGCTCTATAAGCTCTTACAGTCTCTAAGCGTGAAACGTAGAGCTTAATTAATTCAGTATTGAACATATCTAACACCTTCAAAATCAGTTAATATAATAACCTTAGCTCGTTGAACTTATTAGCTTAATGGAAGGGGAGTCAAAACTGGATGGACTCCCATGGACTTTACCCTAGCTTATTAATAAGTTAGGGAGCTTGTAGCTGCCTATTAAGGGACCTCTTGTTTAGCTACAGGTGTCTTGTAAGTCTCTCATTTAATTTCTAGCTTTAATTGGCTTATTGCTTGTTAATCTTAGATTTGCTTATTTACTTGTCCAATCTGCTTATTAGTACTTATTTGCGTTTCAATTAGTTTAATAATCATAGTAGTTCATTTTTTTTTGATTATTTAGTTTAACATCTTTCAATTATGATCATCTTCTGTCATAAAAATTTCAAAAAAAAACAAATAACCTAAAACTATCAAATAATAGTAGCTTATTGTTCTTCTGGCTTAATTAATTAAGATTTTTATTAATGCCTAGAACTAGGTTCAATTCATAAATATGTTTACAATACTGGTAATTATGATTTAAAACATTAATTTTTTACCATTATCAGCTTAATCAATTTGCTTATTAATCTAAAGTGAAGTGTTTGTCAAAAAGCCTCATTTGACCTCTAAAATTCAAAGGAGTATTTGTGAAAATATGTTTTGACAATTAATCTCAGTTTTTCGATAATATAGATCAAATTTTTAAAAGTTTTTATAAGTTGGAGTGTCCAAGAATGAAAAAGTTATGGCTATAATTTGTGCTTTCTGCACCATGGCACCTTTAGGCTTAAGATCGTGAGCTATATCATAATCTAAGGGGTCTAGGCTTTGATTGTGCACTTTACTAGTTCTTTAAACACACTCAATTGAATGTGTTTAGTGTAGGTAAAGCCACTAGTAATAACTGCATTTGATCTTTGTGGTGTGTCAATTGCATTAGTAGTTCCGTCAAGTGAAGGTACTGCTGAGATCTTAGGCCTTAATCTAGGTTAGAATTTGTAGGAGTTAAGTGCTTAATTAAGGATATAGTTTAGATTTTATATTGCTTTAGTTAAGTTTCTGCTTATTTTCCATTTTAGTTTAAAGTTGTTAGCTTAAATTAGCTTATAAAAACAGCTTAACAGCCAAAAAAGCCAAAAACAGTAGGTTTAGGATTAGCTTTTAAAATTTTGATTTCTAGTCTAAAGTAGTTGATTTTATGATTTATTTTTATAGTCAATAAGTGTTTTTACTAGTTTGCAAAAGTTTGAAGTCTAAATTGGCTTATTGAGTTTTATAGCTTAATTTGATTTTGTGCTTTTTGGCTTATTTCCTGAGTTTGTGACTTTCATTATTATTTTCATGTGCTTAAATATGTTTCCAGCTCAAATGTCTTTTCATAATTAGCTTAAGCAAATCTTAGGGAGTTCAGAACATCTTTCCTTTTTAACTTTAAGCTTAAAATAAATTTTTTATAAGCCAAAAATAAAAGTTAAGGCAAAAGCCTTGTTTCTGAGGTTAGCTTATTGTCAAGCTTTTTATGAGCTTATTTGTGGCTTTTAGATATAAGTCCTTTTACTAAATTTGTTCTCCCAAACTTGTTTTACAACTTTGCTTTTGTAACTTTTTAGTAATAACCACTTTTTAATTCCATCTTATTTTTAAGCTTAGATTAGGACTAGTTGTTAAGTCGGGTAGGACCTCAGGGACTGTTTTTGTAATTTTCAATTTCTTTGTTTGCTTAGTTAATCCCTTGTCTATTAGCTGTGTTTCACCATTAGTCCTTTAGGTAATTGCACTGTTAGTCCCTTAGTTAGTCCCTAGTTAAGTTTTAATTAGTTTTAATATTTTTATTAATAATTAGGTTTTAGTTTTAATTAATTCAATTAAAGTTTAATAAATAAGTAAAAATTAGGGCTTTTCTTTTTTATAAATTTTTGCACTTTTTTTTTATTTAGTTTAATTTTTATAAAAAATTTAGGCTTATATTTTTAATAGTTTTATTATTTTTATAGTTTTTAATTAGTTTAAATTTTAGAAAATTCATATCTTTTAAACTAAAAAGTCAAAAATAGTAATTATTTTTTCTAAAATTTTCTTTTTCTTTGTTTTACTTAGGAAAATTATAATTTCAAGTGTAGGGCTTTTATTTCATAAATTCTCTTTTTAGTGCTCGTTTTTAAATACCGGTTTTCTCGTTTTCTCTCGTTTTTAGTTTAAATCAATTCCAATTTAGGTTTTCTTTAATTTTATCTTTTAATTAGTCATCTTAAATTAGAGAAACCAAAAAGAAATACTTTTAGGTTTTGTTTTTTTTAATTTAGGAATTTAAGTGTGCATTTTATTTCCCGTTAATTGTCTTTTTTGCTTTAATTGCTTTTTAATTACTCATTTTTAATTGTTGCTTTCATTTAGTAGTCATAGATAATCAAAAATATCTTTGCTCTCATTCAAATCATAATCCGAGCTTAATCGTGGTTTCAATTGCACAAGTCGTCGGGGAAATGACCCGGGTGATCATACTTATCCGGTAATATACGTATATTATATATTATATATCTTTTAAGAGTGAATTTTCTCTAAAGGAAACTTTGGGATTATTCTTAATTGCTCTTGTGATATTGTATTATATTTTGTATGTATAGAAATACTATATCAATTTTTGGCGCTGTTGCCGGGGACTTGTGTTATCGATTCTTCGTTTACGTTTATTGATTTTGGTTTGAAGATCCTTTCGTCCTCGAAAGTTAAATTTTTGTTATAAAATTCAAAAAAATCCAAAAAAATTATAAAATATAAAAAGTAAAAAATATTTTTCTTTTCTTTTTAGTATAATTATCATATAAAAATAAAAAAATAGAAAAATCAAAAATATAAAAAAATTATCTTTAATTTAGAAATAAAATACACAAAGTTGGTAACCGAACACCAACAAATAATACCTTCAATTGGGGTATTATCATCAAATAAGTTTCGGTGAACTTGAAAAGTTCCCAAATCGAACCAAAGATTTAATAACTTGCCATTTGTGTCACTACGAAGTACGGCTCACCTTGAAAAGAAATTTTTAAGAGTTACCGTGAAGTAGTTGATTATTTGGTTTAAGTTCTCTTTTCCGTTTATCCGTTTAAAATAAATTGTGAATAATTTTTTTTTTAAAAAAGCCAAAAAAAAAAATTAGTGTAATTTTCTTTTCTTTTCTTTTTCATTTAATTTCCATTTTTAGTGTATGCGAACTCGGTCGCAAACTTGTAACCGAAACCGTCGTCAACAACAACAAATCCCTCCGGTTGTTGTTGAACCATTTCATTTAGAAGAACCATTAGAACAAAACGTTGTTCCAATGGCGGATAATCGTACAATGGCACAATTGCTTGAAGCACCCACCGTGGGTTATGAAGATGCTATCGTTGTTTCCGAAATCAACGCGGATAATTTCGAGCTTAAGCATGGCTTGCTCACTCTTGTTCAAAACAAACAATTTTTCGATCATGATAAAGAAGATCCACATGCTCACATTCGTTACTTTAACAAAATCACTTCAACAATGAGATTTCCGAACGTCCCTAGTACGTCGGTAAAACTCATGCTCTTTCCCTTTTCTTTAAAAGGTGCAGCACGAATGTGGCTTGAAAAAGAACCCCCGCGTTCTATTCTTACTTGGGACGACCTTGTGTCAAAATTCATCAATAAATTTTTCCCTCCGTCTAAAACCACAAATCTCCGAAATGAAATCACGGGATTTCAACAAAGATTTGAAGAGACCTTTTATGAAGCATGGGATAGATTTACCGATCTTCTTAGAGCTTGTCCACATCACGGTTTTTCCAAAATTCACCAAATCGATACTTTCTACGATGCTTTAAATTCTAACGACCAAATTCATTAAACTCCGTTGCGGGTGGAAATTTCTTAGACAAGATGCCTCGTGAATGCTTAAGGATTATCGAAAGTAAATCTAAAGTTCGAAATTCATGAAACAAGGCAGTCGTTGCTAAAGTTGTTTCATCTACCCCCGGAATTTCTCCCGATGTCGCTGCTCTTACAAATGAAGTCACCGAACTCAAAAATATGATGAAGAATGTTCTTATCGACAAGCAAAAGCTCAAGCTCCCGCACCCGTCAAAGCGGTCGAGCAAAGTTGTGTAACTTGTAGAGGATCGCATTCCTACCAACATTGTCCCGCTACCGAAAGAAACGTTTTTCAAGACAACATCCAAGAATATGTAGCACAAGCCGCCGTGGCTAATTTCAATCAAGGAAATAACAACGCCCGACCTCCGTTGCTTTCAAATCAAATAAGACCTCCCGGTTTCAATCAATCGAATGTTCAAAACAACCAAAACCGATATCAAGGAAACAACTTCAATTCAAATCAAAACCGTGGAAATAATTTTAGACAACCTCGTCAAAACAATCAAAGTCAAGTTTACCAAGCACCACCATATCAACCACCAACCAACCAACCTCCGGTTAATCAAGCTTTACCTTACCAACTTCCAACAAATAGTGTTTCAAAAATGGATTTTGAGAGCTATGCAAGAGCTAATGATGCTAGCATGAACAATTTACAAATGAAGCTGGATAATTTTCAAAAGAATCAAAACGATTTTCAAAGAAGTTTCAATGAATCTCAAAAGAAACAAGACGATTTTCAAACAATGATGCTTAGTTTTATGCAAAGTTATCATAGCAAGCAAGCCTCAAGTTCAACTTCTCTTCCAAGCAATACCGTTCCAAATCCTAGATGTGAAGCAAAGGCTATCATAACTCGAAGTGGAGCTTCTTATGAAGGGCCTTCTACTCCTTTGCCTCCTCCGTGGGTTAGTCCGGAACGGGAAGAGGAGACGTCAATGGATCCGATTTATGGTGATTTTACCATCGAAGTCCTACCTCCTCTACCCCAAAAAGTAACCCAAAAAGCTCAAACTTCAAATTCTCCGTCTACATCAAAATTGAATCAAGAAGGGGATGTCGATTGCCCTAAAGGAAATGAACCAAAGCTTCCTTATCCGGGAAGAAGAAATGTAGAAAAAAGGCGAGAAAAAGATAAAGTTCAACTTCAAAAGTTTTGGAAGATGTTTAAACAAATCCATTTCAATATTTCTCTTGCGGATGCCTTAGTTTTAATGCCGAAATACACGAAAATGCTTAAAGATCTTTGTTCTAATAAAGAAAAGCTTGAAGAACATGCAAATACTCCGTTGAGTGAAAATTGTTGTGCCGTGATTCTTAAGAAATTACCCGAAAAACTTGGTGATTCCGGTAGATTTACCATCCCATGTGATTTTTCAAAGCTTAAATGTCAAGGTTTAGCCGATTTAGGAGCAAGTATCAATTTGATGCCTCTCTCGGCTTACCAAAGGCTAGGTTTAACAAATCTCGAATCGACCAAAATGACTCTCGAGTTAGCTAACCATCAACTTTGTTCACCGGATGGAATTTTTAGGGATGTGCTTGTTCCGGTAGGAAAGTTTACGTATCCGGCCGATTTCGTAGTTGTTGATTACGCCGCCGATGACCAAATTCCTTTAATTCTTGGACGACGTTTCTACGAACCGCACGAGCCTTAATCGATGTTTTTGATGAGAAGTTGATCCTTCGAGATGGAGATGAAAGCTTAACTTTGAACATGAAAAATGACAAATCGAAATTTGATGATAAACCAAGAGTTGAATCGATCAATATGATTGATATTCTTAACGTTCCAAATTATGTTGGTTTTAAGGATTTATTTGTCAATAAAGCAATTAAGATGTTTAGTGGCAGTACCACTATTCAATCCAATGTTTCTTTTCCTAGCTCTTCTCCGATGAAGACTAGTGATCCGATTTTTGAGGAATTTACCGATGAATTCTCTCATTCTAACTCATTACCACCGGGTGATGATGATTCAATTCTTAAGATGAAAATTCACTCAAATTCTCTTTTCGAATTCGATGATAATTTCAAATCAAATAAGAATCCTCTCTTTGAAGAGAAAGATAAGGATGTTAAGATTAAGTCGTCTCCTTCCTCAACACTTATCTCGCCGAAAGAAAGTGAATTGATTTGGGAAGAATTTGAAGCCTCTCTCGAAAAAGATTCGATTCCACCGGGAATTGATCTTACCCTCCCTACCACCCTTAAAGTTTCAAGTAGTGATCCTACTTCCCCTACTCTCACCAGAGAGATAGCTTGTTTATCTAGGATGCCGATGTTTTTCTCGTTGATCCAATTTATATGGAAAATGATGTATCATATTTTGATAAGGAGGAAGTTACTTTCTATTTTGGTCACGTACTTACATCGAAAACCAAAATAAATTGAGACACAAAAGTTATCCATTTACATTTAAGGAGGAAGTTACTTTCTATAAGATTAAGTCGTATTTCGATAAGGAAGAAGTTACTTTCTATAAGATTAAGTCGTCTCCCTCCTCAAGAAGTTCACGAAGTTGAGACATAAAAGTTATCTATTTACATTTAAGTCACATTTTCTCCCTCGATTAAAATCATGCAACGTGTGCGTGGTTTTGATCTAGAATGGACTTAAGATGTAGCACACTCCCCCTCAATCATTGAGGTGAGTCAATTGAGCACATAAACCAAGTAAATAGTGAAACAAGACCTTACAAAGTGATAGTGATGTATTCCAGGTCTTTTGATGTTTCAGCAATAGAATCAACAATAGCGAGTCCTTGAGACCTGCAAAAACTGTTAGCATAAACTGATTCTCCCCCTCAAACAATGACCCGTGTCAATGTTTGATTTGGTTAACCCGAACGTGTTTGATAAAACAAATTGTTTATGAGAAAATGGTCCGGGGCTTAGACAACTTCTTGTCTGTGAAGAAATAATGCACTGAAACGTACACTAAATCTCTGGGTTAAGTCCGAGTTATAGTCTGAATAAACTGTAAGTCATTGCTACACTAATTTTTTTTTTTACAAATATACAAAAATAATAAAGGATACTGCGCAAAAAACCTCATCAATCGAAGATGGTAGATAGCCCATTGGAACCAGCCTTGCGATCGCTAAGTTTATAGTCAGAGAACCGAGAGACCATAGTGATTGCCGAACTGGCACAAGAACTAACGCTCGGGGAAAGTTCTAACGGCTTGAGAATGGGTTCCAGACTCAGAGTAGCATTGGTACTAGGACTAACGCATGGTGTTAATTCTGAAGGCTCAACAATGGGTTTCGTAGACCTTTGTGGACCATAGATGTCACACAAATTGAATCATCTACCCGTGGGCTTCCACTTAGGCACAATTCTCGCAACTTCTTTCTTGGTTTCTTTCCAGGCATTTCTAGAAGTGTTCACAACACACTTGGCCTGGGGAGGTTTGGTATTCACAGACCTTGTAGAACGAACCACAAACTGACCAATATCAACATACAAATTCCTGTTGTAATCCGCTGCTCTCCTCGCTTTGACACTCTTAGATGGCATGGTTTGATGATTCCGAGTGTTGTGGTTAGGGATGGGTTTGCGAGCTGCAGTGGCAGGTTTTGATTTTGGAAATACGTTAACAGGAACGGTGGGTTTCTTATGTTGTTGCACTAGAGGTTTTTGTGTGGATCGTGGTGAAGTTCTGTGAGGTTTCGGAAAAGTCACTTGCTTTTTCTTCAGTAACGGGGTCGGTTGAACCCAATTAGCTCTTTTTGGTGGAACAATGTACTTCGAACTCTTGGTGTACATCATTGAAGCAAGTACTTTGGGTTTCTCTGGCTCTGTAGGTCCACTATTCTTTTTGCCAACAGCTTCAGCTTTCAGTTTGGCAATTTCAGACTTTAAGGCATCTAACTTCTCGGTGGATGTAGTACGAAGATGGGTATTTTCTTTCGACAGTTCTAGATACCGTCGATTCACATTGGCATTTTCTGTCTTGTACCCATTGTTTTGAATCTGAAGGGAAGTGAGAGCATCTTTCAACTGAGCGATCTCAGTTTCTAAAGCCTGCTAGTCATGACTACCTGCAGTGGGGCCTACATTCAACATCTTCATGATGTTGATCTGAGATTCCAGATTCCTGATGGTGTCATCCTTCCTTTGAAGCTGGTCTTTTAACTGGTTAATTTCAAAAATAGCATTTGATGCAGTTGCATTCGGCTTCTCACAAACCTTCTGGTGTCGAAGACGTTCTTTGTAGTTTTGAAATTTGAGTTGTAGATCAACAAACTGCTTCTGGATATAAGAGGATTGATGTTCAGATTTGGCAAGCATTTGTTGTTTTTCTAAAACCTCAGCTTCGAGTTCAAGGACTCTGGAGTGTTCCTTATCACAATTTGATTGAAGTTCTTCACAACGGCAAGTCGTTCTCAAAGACACTTCCTTTTTAGAAGAAAGCACAAAAGAGTAGATGTCTTTTGCTATATTATCAGCAATGAAGTGCTCATTGTCATTCCAAAGATTCGTCATCAGTTTTTGTAGACGCCTTGTCTTTGCACGAAGACGCTTATTTGTGTCATCAAGGCGTATGTTATCCGCAAGACATTGGTCATATTTGCTTTCTATTTTATCAAGACAACGCTCAAACTCCTTTACTTCTGTATTGATGTCAGTAGCTAGGTTGTGAGAAAGGTTTTTGATGTTGTCATAAAAGGGTATAATCTCATTAAGAAAACAGCGTCTATAGTCCGACCAATATGGTTGTGCTCTTGCATTTTGTATGATCGGCTCAAATGCAGTAAGGCACTCTTTAAGTTTCCAAACCTATTTGTGTACCTCATTGTTTGCTGGACGAGTGTGAACATAAGGAGTCATAGGTTTTGAACCTTCAGCACTTGAATCCTTATCAGTCATCTTTGGTTTTTGAATGCTAAGAACTAAATGATCTGATCGTTGAGTGATTGTTGATTAATGATTTGTGTTTGATTGAAATGAATTACTGTTCACGGGATTTTACAAATCTTTGATTAAAACCGAGAAAAGAATCGTATCTTTCACGGGATTTTACAAAATCAAGAAGAAACCGTAAAACAATAATTAAGTGAGGTTGAAACCGTTGTTTAAATTGACCGAGGAGGGTTAATAAGCTAACAACGAACGAATGATGAAGTTGTCTTGAAGTCCAAGGGCTAGTTTTGCCAATTTCAATTCGTGGTTTATTAATAAAGAAAACAATAGAACTTTTCTCTTCTTTTGAATTGGTCCTAAAGTGCAGGGGTTGAAAGTGTAATTTCCAAATTTATTAATAAACCATACATTTTTCCCTCCTGTATCTTCTTCCCCGTTTCAATCTTTATAAAAAAGCAATGATTGTGTTTTAAAGCTCCCGGACTCGTTCGGTGAAAAATAAATCTACCACGTTGATCGAAACGATGTCACGAACACGATGATATAAGCCTTACGTCCTGTCGTTTAACGTCACTCGAAACCGAAAATCCGAAAATTATGTAAAACGTGTAGTTTTTTTCTTGTAGTTGAAACAGGTTCGATTCTTTAAGGTTTTTTGGCTCGATCGGTTGTACAAAGTAAACACTGGTTCGGTCCTTGTAGGTGTCTTCTTGTTCGGCTCACCAAGGGTTAACACTCGTTCGGTCCAAGAAATTGAAACTGGTTCGGTTCAAGTTGACTTTGCTCGATCGGTTCACCAAGAAAAAAATGCTCGTTCGGTTCCTTCGGTTTAAACGCGTTTGATACACGAATCCGATCACTCTTTTCTTGCACAAGTAAAAAACGCCACCAATAACTCAATCTTGGAACCACCAACAAAGGAAAAGTTACTCGTTCTTTTTGTTAACGAAACAAAGAATCTTTGTTTTTTTTTAATCCGAACCAAAAAAAATAAAAATCACGACAAGACTTCTTTTAACACGTTTTTTAATTGATTTCGAACAAAACAAAAAAAATGTAAAAATCAACAAACACTTTTTGTTAAATTACTCGAACCAAAAAAAAATAATACAAACCCTCTCTTTTTTTAATTGATTTCGAACCAAAAGAGATTGAACAAAAAATTACCAAATCCTTGATTTCTTATGAGATGGTTTTGACTGATATTAGATTAAACATAAAAATTAAAGTATAAAGATCAAGAGAATAACTAAAAAGAAAAATAAATAATGAAGGATGAAACTTCCAGGATGTTTTTGTTTACAGAGATCATCACCCATTGGGTTTAATGCATTCTAATAATTTATATAAATAAAAGATGATAAATTAACCCTCTAAAATTGCTCTAGAAGAAAAAGTATCTACGGATTTGAACCAGTTGCGAGCCAATAGCACTCCCAATTGAAAAAAATCACGAAACGATTTTTTTTGTTATGATTAGCGAACCAAAAAAAAGGAAAGAAAAAAATAACTAAATCTTTGATTACGAACAAGATGGTTTTGATGATATTGATTTAAACACGAACCATCTATGAATCAAGAATGATAACAAAAAAAAATTTCGAATAAAATTAAAACACAAACCAAATCAATCCATCAATCTTGAAGGCTCTTGATACCAATTGTAGGATCCCTAAATCATTCAATCGTTGATAACATAATCAAGAACAAGAGATTAAACAATGAAGAACTTTTGATTGACAGAAAATAGAGTGGCTACAAACCATAAAGATAAAAAGAAAATATGAAGTAGCTCTCCTAGAAAAGACATAAGAGATGACATTATATAGTCACTCTTGATCTAAAGTATCCAGCCCCTATGGGCTTTGTTTGGGCCTTTTTTGGGCTTTTTTGGACTTTATAACATTTAGTCCATTTATGTTACATTTAACTAACTAACGAGCTAGCATTTGTCGTCTAATCTTTGAATGACCAAACCTTTGTTGTTAGACTCCAAATATCTTCAAAATAGTGTTTCTAACAATTTAAAACGTCTAGTCTAACTTCATTTATAGCCTCGTATCATTATTGAATGACATTTTTAAGACGGTAAATGTTATCGATTTTTAGAAGACATGCCATTATTATCTCTTTTTATATTTTCTTATTTTTTTTAATTTTTTCTTTGGTTTTATGAATTTTATATTTTTTTATTTTGTTTTTATAAAAAATTTTGAAAAATGAAAAATATTTTTGGTTTTTTTATATATATATATATATATACATATACATATATACATATTATACAGGATATTTGAATAAGTACCACACTATTCATCAACTTCATCTGCCAATTGTTTCAGAGTCTCTGACGTAAAAATTCGCATTTGATAAGAAATTCAATTCTTTCTCTGCCAAGTGCTTTAGTGAAGATGTCCACCAGTTGATACTCCGTATTGACAAAGTAAAGTTCGATCACACCATTCTCAACATGCTCCTTGATAAAGTAAAATCTAATGTCTATATGCTTTGATCTGGAATGTTGAACGTTGTTGTAGCATAAGGCAATAGCGCTTTTCTTATCAGAATTTTATTGAATCTAAAGCCATAGTCGGTAAGCTGTAATCTAATCCAAAGGACTTGAGCACAACAGCCGGATAAAGCTATATATTCAGTTTCCATACTGGATATCGCAGCGCCTTTCTGCCTTTTTTATGACCAGCTAACAAGTCTATCTCCCATGAACTGCATACTACCAGATGTGCTATGGCGTGTATCTTGACAACCAGCATGATCCGCATCTACAAATGTTGTTAGTGCAATCGAAGAATCCTTCGGATACCATAGTCCCCGATTGACGGTTCCTCTTAGATACCGAAAGATCCTTTTGACCGCATGTAATTGCTTTTGGGTAGGCCGAGCCTGATACCGGGCACACATGCATATAGCAAATTGTAGGTTAGGTCTACTGGCTGTGAGATAAAGGATGGTGCCAATCATGCCACGATAGTGAGACGGATCAATGGCTTTCCCTTTTTTATCCTCATCCAGTTTGGATTTCTCCACCATGGGAGTATCCACCGGGTTACAAGAGTCAAAACCGTATTTCTTTAAAGATTCAAGGGCATATTTTGACTGGTTAATAAAGATGCCTATAGGACTTTGAGAAATCTGTAGTCCTAAGAAAAATGAGATTTTGCCCATCATTGACATCCTAAATTTTAAACACATGATTTTAGCAAATAGGTCACAAAGTTCAGGTGTAGATTCAGCAAAGATAATATCATCGACATATATTTATACAAGAAGTAATTCCTTGCCTTCCATACGGATGAACAGAGTAGGATCCACTAAGCCATTGGAGAAGTCTTGGGATATCATGAATGAAGACAACATATCATACCACGCGCATGGAGCTTGTTTCAACCCATAAAGAGCTTTCTTTAGCTTGCACACGTGATTGGGGTTATCTAGATCTACAAACCCATCCGACTGGCTAACATAAACCTTTTCCCATAGATTACCATTCAGAAACGCGGTCTTCACATCCATTTGATAGACGACCATGTTCATGTGAGCGGCAAACGTGAGAAAAATCCTTATAGCCTCTAATTTTACAACCGGAGCAAAAGACACTTCAAAATCAATTCCCTCTTCTTGACGGTAACTACAAGCCACTAATTGAGCTTTGTTCTTTAGAATACCTCTCAGTTCGTCTAGCTTCACTTTGTAGATCCACTTCAAAGTAATAACCATAACTTTATATGGTCGAGGTACGAGCTCCCATACTCCAAGGCGTTCGAACTCATTGAGCTCTTCTTATATTGCTTCGATCCAGCAGGATTGAGTCAAAGCATCTTTATACATTTTGGGTTCAACAGCGGTGAGGAAAGCATCGTAGTAACAGAAAAGATCTTGCTCATGTAATTGCAGTCTTATAGAAACTGGTCTAGCGAGTTCCCCGATTATATTTTCAAGTGGATGATCCTTAGTCCATTTGCTATTGTATTTAGAAATTTAGTGATCGGGATGCATAATTATATGAATGATATCCGTTGATAAAGATTGATCAGAAGGAACTTCTAGAATTTAAATACCAAAATACGGATCGTTATTCATGTGTGCAACATCTAAGTCATGATTGTATTCTTCAACATCATTAGGAATAACAGGATATTGAGTTTCGGGTGTTGTTTGTGAGTTACTAAGGGATGGTGCATCTTGGTCAACAGTTGTTGAGGAAGGTGAACCGGTTAATGCAGCGGGTTCTAGAGCAACTACGTCAGCAATTGGAGCAATAACTTCAGGGGCTGGGGGATCAACACTAGGTGGAGGAGTGAGTAATTCATCAAACAGCGGTTGAAAACAAATGTCCCAATTAGTTCTTGAAGGTGGTACAAACGGTGTTGAAGGAGGAGGGTTTGGCACGAGCCCTGAGCTGATTGTTGCATGAGTCATTTCATGAAGTGCGGGTCCTGAACTGCTGTGTTTAAAAGCCATCGCAGTCAGCTCATCAAAATCTACATGAATTGTTTCAATGATTCGTCTTGTCTATAATCGTTGTTGATATGTCTAGGGAAACGTGATTGCGTAGAAAGGATACCAGCGGTAACAGTCTTTATACTACCTTACCCTTATTCTGGTTGAGCCCTCTTAGGTTATTTCACATGCATTTAATAGGAATCCTAGGGGCCTGGTAATAGTCTTCATACTACCTTGCTAGTGCGTTGCTCTGGAAGCTTATTGCATAGGTGGCATTTTCGTGTAATTTGTCCATATTTTAGGAAATACCTACATAGACCATCACAAGGTTGACAAGGCAACAGATTTAGGAGAAGCAGTCTAAGGAGTAGTGCATGATTATGTAAATACAGCTTTCCCTATCATAAAGTTTTCACTAGTAGTTTAGATTAATATTTAGTTTAATTATTAGATAATCAAACCAACCTTTCAAACCATTGATTTTACTTGTTTTCTATAAAATATAAAAATACAAAAATAATCTTCCTTCAACCCTTAGAATTTAGTTAGATCATGGTTAGACCTTCCCAACCTATTCTCTGAGCGGAACGATAAGCAACCCCGAGTCTTGCCTAAACTACACTACAACGATTAGGTGCACTGCCTAGGGAGTTGTAAAACTTCTCGCGAGAGAGTCCCATACGACACCCGCATCAAGTTTTTGGCGCTGTCTCCTAGGGAATAGTTAGGTTCTAATCATAGTTTAGCTTAGTTCTACTTGCTTGAATCCTTTCAAGTAAGAATTTAATTTCCGCATATTATCTTTCTTGTAGTCTATCTTTTCTTTGTGTTATCTGTTTCGTAACTCATTCTTGTCAACCACCATGGGAGACGAGAATCCTATTCGTACTCTTAGAGACTACTCCAGACCAAGCCACGAGGGCTATAGGAATACCATTGAGCTCCCTGCAGGGAACAATGTGGTACCTCTTTGATCCGACACCATCCGGTTGGTGCAAAACGGATGCTCATTCCACGGACTACGGTCCGAGGATCCAAACCAACACCTCAAGGATTTTCTTAAACTAGTAGACTCTCTTGACCTTGACGGTAAAAATAGGGAAAGAACGCACTTGCGTTTATTTCAATTTTCCCTACGCGATCAAGTTAGCAACTGGCTTGAACGTCTTCCTGCAGGATCCATTGCTACATGGGAGGATCTTACTACCCGATTCCTTGCTCAATTCTTTCCACCGGAAAGGACAGCAAAACTCTGCAACGATATCCTGATGTTCCAACAGCATCATGGAGAATCACTATCCGAAGCATAGACTCGTTTCAAGGACTTACTCCAAAAAGTCCCTCATCATGGCATCGATCTTTGGCTTCAAGTCCAAATCTTTTATGATCATGTCAACCCCATCACAAGACGAACCATTGACCAATCAACCGGTGGTAAGCTTCGTGACCTCAATCCCAAAGAATCCTGAGCAATACTAGAGGACCTCGCCCTCTATGACAATGAAAGTTAGAACGACCCAAGGGATTTCGCTAAGCCGGTCAAGGCAATCACTTTGCCTCAGGATGTCCCGAGTACATCCGACTGCCATCTAATCAAGCTCGGAAATCAAGTACAATGCTTGATGGAAGCTTATCTTGCTTCGACACAATCCAACCAAGTGCACAAAATCACTACCCTATGCGAAATATGTAGTGGTCCTTACGATACTCAGAATTGCTTGGAAAACCCCGAACAAGCCTTCGTTGAATACGCATCCTCGCGTACTGATGAAACGGGAGGTAAGTGGTACACCTTTAAGCCCGAGCAAAACCATCTTGGTGACACATATAATTCATCATGGAAAAGTCACCCAAACCTTAGGTGGAGACAACCCCAAAATTCTAAAAATAATTTCTCAAACCCACCTAATCGGTTCCAACCCAACGGTTCGATCCCGAACCATCCCTCCTACAACCGTCCTTAAAATTTTAACAATCAATCAAATATAGAAGGGTTGGTTTCCGAATTTATGGCATCTCAGGACGCTAGACTGTCAAGGTTTAAAGCCGATTTCAAACGACAACAAAGTGAGATGACCAGCAAAATCGACACCGTGCTGAAAGCCATCACCAACCAAATAGCAGGCACACTGCCTAGCGACACGATTAAGAACCCGAAGCTGGAGACTCATCCAATTTTGTCTGCTCTTTCTTACCCAACAATAGACCCATAGTGCTCAACCCAAATCCACAGCTCAATCAACGCCATCACTATCCAACACGAACAACTCGAAAAACCCTAAATTGATGAACCAAAAATCGAGCATGCAGAAGGTAACCTTGATGGCACCAATCTGGACCCACAACCTGATCAATTCGCCTCCATTGCCACGGAGCAGGTGCAAAAATTAAACTCAATGCTTGAGTCACTCAGATTAGTCCCCCGATCCTCGAATACGAAATTTGTTTGCTCTAAAGAGGATGATGGAGAAGTGATGTACATCGAAATCATACGAGAAAATTATGAACCACCAAACAAAGTGGAAGAAACATCGACGAAAGAACCAATCTTGGAATACTTTGACACTTTCCCAACTAGAGAAGAACTGACCTACCATGGATATTTAATGAGTGTCCCGGTCCCTTTGATATTTCTTAGAAACCCCATCATCACAGAAGGATGCCATCACAACCTCAAGATCTCATGCAAATTCAGACACGTTCATATTGAGAAAGCTTACATTGACCTCAACTCCCCTCTTAATGTTATGACCCGAATGATGTATAACTGGACCATGAGAAGAAAATTAGACCCTAGGGAAGATACGAATGGGAGAGTTAGTAACTTCACAGGAAGAATTAAAGGAATGTATGTCTTCATAGGAAACTTTACCTACCTTGTTGATTTCATGATTGTCGATGATATTAGCTCAATCATAGACCCTAGGCTATCTCAAGTAGTTCTAGGAAGACCTTTCATTGAAGTATCCAATATGACTCACAACTTACCCGAGGGAGTAGTTAGATTAACCTACGGAGATAATGACATTGCCTATAAAATGCCCCATAGGATAGAACAGTACAACTCACTGTCAGACCTTGAGAAAGAGCACACCAAATCATTCTATCTTAGAAATGAGGAGGACAAGAGAAGAGCAGATTATGTAATGAGCAAAATACTAGGATTCTATAAGGAATGCCTAGAACTTAGACCCGAGTACCTCACAGGAGTTAAAGACGAAGGAGAAATCATGTAAGAATAGTGTGACTACGAGTCTAGCTACAAGACTCGTTAATAAAGAAAAGCGCTTCTTAGGAGGTAACCCATTTTATTTTCCCGCACATTAGGAGTGTCTTGTATGTTTTATTCTTCTTGATTTGTTCTATTATGTTTGAATTATCTTGTAATCATGCTTTGAATTGTTTTTAACCTCGCCTTAATCTCAATCAAAGGTATTTTGCAAACAATAAGTGTAGGGGAATTTATCCGGCTTTTGAGCCGAATTCAAACATGTTTAATAAATTGTTTAGATTAACGTCAGTATCGAGTCATATGATTGAATTATGAAATATCAGACCTTATGCAACACTTATACAGGAACTATCTTATGAATCAAGTGCAGGAAAATTTTCATTAAGAACAAAGAAATTTGTTTTCACAGTCGGTGGAGACGGCGTCACGATCCCCACGTGACGCCGTTACCACGAAACCTGCGACTGGGTCACACAAACCCCCGACGGCGTCAGGAACCCAGTTCCTAAAAACTTATAATTTTTAATTATTTTTGAAAATAAAACTTGCATAACATTTAATACAAGTATTATTTTGTATAAACCTGTAAAAACCTGATGATTTCAATAATTCACTCATCCTATCTATCGAGTCTAACCTAAATTTCATCTTGTATATTATCGCATATTTTATGCTTGGTATAGTTATCTTTGTCTTTGATTACAGGTTATATTTGATGAGAAGAAGCTTGGAAATTCTTAGGAAGTTTCATTAAACGATTCTTGGAGGACGATTTAACCAGTTATCATTTGTTTCTTCTCCATCATTGGGCAAACCAGGGGAGTACTAGTTTCTTTCCCCTTATTTTCTTTTCCCTTTATCTATTTTACGGGTACTTCCAAAGAACATTGGGGACAATGTTTAAAATAAGTGTAGGGGGGATAAGCCTTAGAAACTATTTCTTCATTTGTCATTTGCTTTGTCCTTAAAAAGATGGGTAATATATCAAAACATAGCATAAAAGGGTGATTTTTACCAAAATTTAATTTTTTTTACGACACATACCAACGAAAACCGAGTATTATTAGTGTCACATGGATAGGAATTTATATGACTAGCATAAAACCCCAAAATTCCACCCCAAAATGTGAGGTTCTCCCCTAGATCTTTAGGAATTTGGGTACCTATCATCAGTAGCCCAAAATGATTTTTACCTTTACTCGGTTCGAGTTAAGGAGTGAGCAGTCATGTGTATCTATTCAGCGGATACGGATGTGTACATGTGGTCTTTGTCACCTTTTCTGGAATGTCTGGTGTTAGTAAAATTCATATAAGTGTACCGGTAGTATATTAAATTCTAGAATTTGTTTTAGTGATGCATCCTGAGACCGCATAGTAAGTATTAGGATTTGCTTGATAAGAGGCATTAGGAATAACCCATGTTTTAAACCTGTAATTGTTATGATGGTTGATATAGTATTTCTGTACATACAAAATATAATACAATATCACAAGAGCAATTAAGAATAATCCCAAAGTTTTCTTTAGAGAAAATTCACTCTTAAAAGATATATAATATATAATATACGTATATTACCGGATAAGTATGATCACCCGGGTCGTTTCCCCAATGACTTGTGCAATTGAAACCACGATTAAGCTCAGATTATGATTTGAATGAGAGCAAAGATATTTTTGATTATCTATGACTACTAAATAAAAGCAACAATTAAAAATGAGTAGTTAAAAAGCAATTAAAGCACAAAGACAATTAATGGGAAATAAAATGCACACTTAAATTCCTAAATTAAAAAAAAAACAAAACCTAAAATTATTTCCTTTTGGTTTTTCTAATTTAAGATGACTAATTAAAAGATAAAATTAAAGAAAACCTAAATTGGAATTGATTTAAACTAAATAAAGAAAAAGTGCAGAAATTTATAAAAAAGAAAAGCCCTAATTTTTACTTATTTATTAAACTTTAATTAAATTAATTAAAACTAAAACCTAATTATTAATAAAAATATTAAAACTAATTAAAACTTAACTAGGGACTAACAGTGCAATTACCTAAAGGACTAATGGTGAAACACAACTAACAGACAAGGGATTAACTAAGCAAACAAAGAAATTGAAAATTACAAAAACAGTCCCTGAGGTCCTACCCGACACTTAACAACTAGTCCTAATCTATGCTTAAAAATAAAATGGAATTAAAAAGTGGTTATTACTAAAAAGTTACAAAAGCAAAGTTGTAAAACAAGTTTGGGAGAACAACTTTAATAAAAAGACTTATATCTAAAAGCCACAAATAAGCTCATAAAAAGTTTGACAATAAGTTGACCTCAGAAACAAGGCTTTTGCCTTAACTTTTGCTTTTTGGCTTATAAAAAACTTATTTTAAGCTTAAAATTAAAAAGGAAAGATGTTCTGAACTCTCTAAGATTTGCTTAAGCTAATTATGAAAAGACATTTGAGCTGGAAACATATTTAAGCACATGAAAATGATAATGAAAGTCACAAACTCAGGAAATAAGCCAAAAAGCACAAAATCAAATTAAGCTATAAAACTCAATAAGCCAATTTAGACTTCAAACTTTTGCAAACTAGTAAAAACACTTATTGACTATAAAAACAAATCATAAAATCAACTACTTTAGACTAGAAATCAAAATTTTAAAAGCTAATCCTAAACCTACTGTTTTTGGCTTTTTTTTGGCTGTTAAGCTATTTTTATAAGCTAATTTAAGCTAACAACTTTAAACTGAAATGGAAAATAAGCAGAAACTTAACTAAAGCAATATAAAATCTAAACTATATCCTAAATTAAGCACTTAACTCCTACAAATTCTAACCTAGATTAAGGCCTAAGATCTCAGCAGTACCTTCACTTGACGGAACTACTGATGCAATTGACACACCACAAAGATCAAATGCAGTTATTACTAGTGGCTTTACCTACACTAAACACATTCAATTGAGTGTGTTAAAACTAGATAAAAGCACAATCAAAGCCTAGATCCCCTAGATTAAGAATAAGCCAACTGATCTTAAGCCTAAAGGTGCCCTGGTGCAGAAAGCACAATTATAAGCCATAACTTTTTCATTCTTGACATCCAACTTATAAAAACTTTTTAAAATTTGATCTCTTATGAAAACTGAGCTATTCAAAACAAATTTCACAAATACATTTGAATTTTAGAGGTCAAATGAGCTTTTGCCAAACACTCCTTTAGATAATAAGCAAATATGATTAAGCTGATAAAGTAAAACTTAATGATTAAATCCTAATTACCAGATATCAAACATATTATAATGAACCTAATAAGCATAAAAACTTAATTAATTAAGCCAGAAGACAATAAGCTACTATTATGCATATTTTTAGTTTTTTTATGAATTTTATGACAGAAATGAACAATTGAAGATCTAAACTAAAATAATCAAAAAAAAATGAACTACTATGATTATTAAACTAATTGAAAAACAAATAAGTACTAATATGCAGATTGGACAAGTAAATAAGCAAATCTAAGATTAACAAGCAATAAGATAATTAAAGCTAGAAATTAAATGAGAGACTTACAAGACACCTCTAGCTAAACAAGAGGTCCCTTAATAGGCAGCTACAAGCTCCCTAACTTATTAATAAGCTAGGGTAAAGTCCATGGGAGTCCATCCAGTTTTGACTCCCCTTCCATTAAGCTAATAAGTTCAACGTGCTAAGGTAATTATATTAACTGATTTGAAGGTTTAGATATGATTAATACTGAATTAAATAAGCTCTATTTCAGCTTAGAGACTGAAAGAGCTTATAGAAGCTTATTGAGACACTAACTAGCATTTTAGGTGGAAATAAGAGCTTAAGACTGAAATAAAAGAGCTTATATCAAATTAAAACTAAATTTCATTAATAAAACTTGGTTACATCATAAAAAAGAAAGTTACAAATGCTTAAATTTGAAATTAACTTGAAATTAAAATTGACAATTAAACTAAAAATTTGAAAAAGTAAAAAGCTAAAAAAAACTAGATATGTGAGTGTGTGATAGTGTAGCCTATTTATAGGCTTGCTGAGAAGCTTCTAGGCCTGAAATCCATAGCACACTCCTTTTGATCTGAGCCTTCCAATCATCCAATCATTTGAGCTTAATTTTCATCTGTTTTATCAATTGTGTACACCTGAGGATTGCCAAGCTGTCATTCTTTGATGTGACAGCTTGTGCTTCTTTTGTGAGAGGATTTAGTGCAAAAACCTACATCCTTTATGCTTCTTTGCCATGGCCACGTGTACTCTTGACTTGAGTGTGAGTAAATGAGAAGCTTAATTACTAATTTGTCCATGCCATCTTGAGTAAGAGCTTACGAATTGACTGTCGTACCCTTTAATTTTAATTTGCCCCATCTTTTTTACTATGGCAAATGAGGTAAGGGACGAATGAACAGTGAATACCTTTGCCGCCTATTTTTTGACAGTTAAAACTGTTGGAAGTTTGGGATAAATGCAATACTAGCCCCTCTCTTTCATTGCTCTATTTCTATTTTAAAAACAACTTCCAGAAATTGCAAATTTAGTCCTTGTGGTTTATTAAATAGGTAAGTAGGCTAGTATTTGGGCTTTTAGGCTTATGGATATCCGGGTATGGTTTCCTAGGGTTTTTCAGGCCCATTAAGGGATGAGGGATCATTTTTAGCTTTTTGTAAAAGTTGGGGGACTAAAGTGAAATATTTGTCTTATGTGGTTGACTTTGGTTGACCATGGTTTGACTTTTCTTTGGTTGCAATTTGACTAAGGCTTGAATTTCTGACTTTGGCTTCCGGCTTTTGATCACTCTTCCGTTCTCGTGTCCGAGCTTTCCCGTTTTTAACTGTTTTCTTGTGATTTTTGATTTATCCGTACCTGCACATACAAAACACAAATACAAGCATATTTTTGCCATTTTTGGTTCGTTTTGGGTTTATTTGGACCTTTTAAGGTATAAACGGATATGTGTAATTCACACATATCAAAATTCCCCAAACTAAACGATTGTGTATCCTCACGCAATATTACATGCCTTATAACCAAATACTTCGAAACTTCCCCAAACTAATCTCTTAAGAAGTAGTAAAGTAAGCCATGGGGAAAATTCTAAGTCACAAGTTATAAAACACCCGTTTTTCCATTTTCAAAGATTTTTCTCTTTTTATGATTTTTCTTGATATATTCCTATCTACCACTTATTCTAGTGTTGACATAATGTATTGTTTTCATTACCTTTTTGGTAACTTTTAGGATCATAGAACAAAAAGCACAATTAAGTGTCTAAAAAGATAAATTCGTTGTCCCCGATTTTCACTTCTCCATGCCAAGCGTAAAAACAAGAGAGCCAATTATGTACTTACTTTTTCTCCCTTATTTCCTACTTTGTATCTCAAGATTTTATTTGCAAGTCATATACCCGAAGGTTCTTTAAGACTTTTATTTCGATACTTATTAATCCGAAAATAAAGCATGACGGTTAAAAACGTAATAATTAGTTCCTAGCTCTTTTCAAAAGAAAACAATGTCATTAAGATTAAGTCTACATCGAGGCGACCAAAATTTGGCTTTTATTAGATTACTTAAGCAAGGTACCAATCATATCATATACCCGAAGGCTCTTTAAGACATAAATGGATCAATTTTATTTGCACCATATACCCTTAGGCTCTTTAAGGTACAAAGTAAGACAAAAATTAAGCAATTATTATTCCTCGATCCTTTAGAAGGCTACAACATCGGCCACGCCTCCGACACGATGCAACAATTATATTTCGACCTTGGATTATTACTATGTGCTTTATTTTGAAGACTGCAACATCGGTTGTGAGCCGGCAAGATGCAGTAATCTTTTATTTAGCCCACAGTTTTATTATTAGATTCAACTTATCCCATATACCCTAATGCTCTTTAAGGGATAAGAAGAAATTTATTCTTATGATAAATATAGTATGCCAAATTTAGTATTCCGGATGTATACTCTCTCTAAATCACAAAGAAACTAAAGAAAACTTCTGAGAACTAATTATTAACCAAAAAACCGTATAATCTTATTTATTAAACAATTATTAATAAAGTGAAATAATTTAATGGGAGAAAAAGCCACAATATAACACTTATAAGCTTTAAAAAAATCCAACTATTCCACGTTTAACATCAAAACTTATAACAACTCTATCATTTCTTGTTCTTCACAATTTAAAATTCCTAATAAAGAAATTAGTGAATACTTAGCCAAATCTTGCTTATTTAAAATCAATTACGGGAACTTGCGAAGTCTTGACTTTTTCAAGCTAAACTCGCATTTTAAAGCTCTTTGTGTAAAAGATTAGCAACGATTAACTTATATATGTTAAGGAGAAAAGCTAGATTAAAAATCGGTCGGGTCAAAATTTACTTCTCGTTCTCACCAACGGAAAACCTACATATATGTCTTAACACTCTTTTTTTTCACACATTTTTTTCTCTTTTTTTTCGGAGGGGCAAAGTAAACTTAAAAATTTAAATTTTTTGCGTAAAACGGGGTACGTGAGAAACAACAACAATAAGCAAGCACATCAAATCGATAGATTCCCTCCCCAAACTAAAACGAAACATTGTCCTCAATGTTTAAGGCCGAGTCTCTACGCAAATCTAAGCCGTTTATTAATTATGCAAAGATATACGTTAATTGATAATGATGAAAGGATATCAGATCTCCCCAAACTAATTGCAAACAAAGGATCGGAAGCTCGAGTGAATCAGGACACAACACCGAACACGAGAGGCTTCAAAAATTATTGGTTCATTCCTACAAAAATCACAACAAACAACAAACAACGAGATCGAAAGAGGATAGCCTCAACACATCACAACACATTAGTTATTAGAAAATAGAAAAGGATAAGCATGGGGTAAACTCCCACGAAGCAGCTTGTTTTTGTTCACCGAGTCGCAAGCTCGACTCGATCCCCGAATTAATTCGTCCTTGGGGAGAGCAAATGGGAGAGAAAATCTCAATCGGGTTCAAAGAAGATTCCTGGATCAAAAATCTTATTTTGGGAGACTAGGGAATCATGAAAAGACGGACATATCTCCATCGGGCTACGAGCAATAAGACGAATGACGGTGAAATCTAAGCCTTGATGAGATATTCCGAAAGTAAGATAGTAAACGCTATTAAACCTTAGAATTCCGGGTTTGAAAATCTTGTCTTCGTTTTCACAAGAAAATGAGAGTAAAACATCCTTGGGTAAGTCGAAGCAAACATGAAGAAAACGATCCAAAATCGTAGCAAAGTTAGAATGACGTTCCTTAAGAAATAAAAGAGTCCCGGAGGAAATGTTCTCTCTTAAATTCTTTTCCAATGTTACAAGATTTTTATCATGAATGGCATGATAAACGAGTATACCGGGTTTGAACACTTTGTCTTCGGTTCCTAGAGAAATTAAGGTAGTACTCGCCGACAACTCCGCAGTGAAAGGCGAGTCGGAATCCAACAAAAGAGGTGGTAAAATGCTTGATTCGGTGGAATCAAGTTCAACGGTTAAGTCCTTTTTAAAATCCTTTGGTTTGTGAAGATGAACATTAAAATCAATCGGGTTATCAAAAGTGATTCTTATTGGCATGACAATGGTATCAATTTACCTTGCATGTGCAAAACATCTTTCGAATATCGACGCACATGTGTAGGGGGAGCGTGATACTAAACAGTTTTGAAATGATAAAGTTCTAATTTTAGTGTGTAAAATGCGTTTAAGACACACATGGAAAACTGTTTTCAGGATTTGGCTATACAATACATGGTTTCAATTCCCAGGTCTTTCAGACTAGAATGAATTGACATAGCTGTAATGGTTTGCTCAAAATTATATGGTTCATCACTCACCAATGCTTTATTTGCTAAGAGTGAAAATGGTTTTGTCACTTATCAACACTTTTAGTGTGCTATAAAATCTTTTCATAGCACATTGAATGTCTTTTCAAACCATTGTGCTATATGCCTTCTACGATACTTAATTGTATTAAGAAGTAAAACGCTGAACAGGAATTATACAGTATAGTCAGCAGATAAGTTTAACTACTTTACCACTCTACTGACTCACTCTTTACCATTCTAGTAGTAGCAATGCTATTAGTGTGTTAGTCTTCAGACATCTGGTTTAGAGAACAGCAAGCATACAGAAATCTAGTACTTCGGTATTAGAGGACCTAAAGGCTTTGAGCTGGAAAACCTGTCAAGAAAGTTCTTATAATGAATTTATCTATTCACAGGTGCAGTATTCATACTGTAATCAACGATCCTCACGGATTGGAGGTTAATGCAACTGACCAGATTATGTATCGTCTATACTCAATCCCTTCAAAAATACAAAACTCTCTGAGTGTTCAAAAAGGTTTTTATCTCGAACACAAAGATTGATTTTTCATATCAAATATTTTTGTTGGTGACTATTTTAAAACAAAGAAAGGCGATCCAAAGAATCCGTTCAAAGACACATGCTCAGACTCAAAATCTAATGGAATCAAGAAAGCTACGTACTCAAAGCTTCTGCAACTCTGAAATGAATATCTTTTTCAAATGTCAACATCAAGAAGATCTATCATGAAAGCTTTCAAGATTTTAGCAGATATGAGCATGTCAAGACCAAAAGTTCAGCAGTTGGCATAACAAAGAAGAGATCACAAGACAGTCAATCATATGTGATCTAGAACAAGTTATCGACTCAAGTAATTCAACCAGTTGTGAAGATCAACATCAAGTTATCAAAAGCTTGAATTACTGAAGTACAAAAGCACATCAAGTGAAGTACCCCAGAAACTACAACGAGCTGAAGACGCTAGCAGCACTAGCTAGAATTCTTAAAGACATATCCAAAGTTTTTCTCATGACCTATCCTAGGAGGAGATTGTTAGAAACACTATTTTGAAGATATTTGGAGTCTAACAACAAAGGTTTGGTCATTTGAAGATTAGACAACAAATGCTAGCTCGTTAGTTAGTTAAATGTAACATAAATGGACTAAATATTATAAAGTCCAAAAAACCCCAAAAAAAGCCCATAAGGGCCGGATACTTTAGGTCAAGAGTGGCTATATAATGTCATCTCTTATGTCTTTTTTAGGAGAGCTACTTCATATTTTCTTTTCATCTTTAGGGTTTGTAGCCACTCTATTTTCTTTTAATCAAAAGTTCTTCATTGTTTAATCTCTTGTTCTTGATCATGTTATCAACGATTAAATGATCTAGGGATCCTACATAAATGTTTTCAAAACATGCCAAATGGCTTGCTATTATTTCTAATAGCAACCCGGTCATCATCTTAAAGGCAAGTATTTCAAAAAGAAAACTTGACCTCTCAATGGGAATTCATTCTCAGGCATGGTCTACTTAATGACCATGCAAAGGCTTGTGTTTACTTTGCAACACAACCCGTGCTTCTTATATTACCTTGAGTGTACGTGTCAGTGCACTTATATGTTAAAATAAAAGAAATCCTATTTCATGGTGTTTGATTTTCAAAATTAAAACATTAAGTCATTAGAAAATGCTTTTCAAAGACATTCGACTTCTCAAACAACGACTGCAGCTCTTTAAATAGAAAACGAGTCATTGTTTGAGGGGGAGAAAATGTCAAATATCTTCTTCATAATAATAATGTGGTCAAAAGGAAAAAGGTTTTAAACTATAACGGAATATCATTCTTAAGGAAAGTTAATTAAGTTTAGCTTATGTGTGCATTATACGTTATGTGTTTATGACTTTAGGGAGTGAATGTGCCAATATAAGTTTCTAGGTATTTTTAGTTAAAAACATTAGGGACTAAGTGTGCCATATGTTAAACTTCTTGTGCCTTATAAAACTTATAAAAGTAAAGTGGAAAAGATATCAAACATTAGGGGGCAGAAGTGTCAAAAACCTAACTTGTTTTATAACACCCCACCCCCTTCCCGTCGTTACACACACAACACTCATACCTTTTCATTCCCTCCTAAAACCCTCTCATGATCGTCATCTCCCAATCTTGATTTCCAAATCTTTTTGTGCTTAAGGTACAATTAAAATAATGTTCTTTTCACCCCAATGAGCTCATATCTCGAAGGAATTACATTTTCACAAGTTTTTAATTTCGAAAACCCTAATAATCAAATTAGGGTTCTTTAAAATTCAAAACTGAATGAAAACATAGATTAATTGAGGGGTTTTGTTCATCTGTGGGTTATAATGACTTGGTTAAAGCCATTTTTCATTTGGACTTCTCATGAATGTGTTCTTGCTTGGCTTAGATGCGAAAATTTGGGTTTATGTGAATTATTGTAAAAAGCTTATGGGTTTTGTGTTAGGGAGATAACTACCATATTCTTGAGTATGTCTGTGCCATTAAAACTCACCCTTGTTAGTAGTTTATTAAATATATGTGCTATTAATGTGTAAAAGTGCTCGTTTTATGTATGTTCTTGATGATTATGTGAATTCAAGTTGTTATCATGTTCCTAAGTGTTGTTCTCATGCTAAGAATGTTATACAAACAAGATTGAATGCTTAATAAAACATCTTGATGGTGAAGGTTGTATATGAACCGAATAATAAGTTGTTATAAGGAACCGAACAACTAATTTTGGTTACGGAACCGAACAACTAATAATTGTTTAGGAATCAAAAAACTTGTTCTCATTAAGGAAACTGAACAACTTGATTCTTTAAGAAACCGAACAACTTGACTCGTTTAGGAACCAAACAACTAGATTGTTTTAAGGAACCGAACAACATGTTCTCATTAAGGAACCGAACAACGTGATCCGTTTAGGAGTCGATCAACTTGATTCTCTAAGAAACCGAACAACTTGATTTGTTTAGGAACCAAACAACTAAATTATTTTAAGGAACCAAACAACTTGTAGGTTCCAATATATCGGATCTTAATATCCTTGATAAGGATTCGTAACTAATGTGATAAGTACCACACTAATTAC
>BQNB010027868.1:0-57204 GCA_026074375.1 Tanacetum coccineum
CAATATATCTTGTGCTATTGATATTGTGATATATATCTTTTAAATAGTCGTTCTTATATATCTTGTGCTATCGTTCTTATATATATCTTGTGCTATTGATCTATGAAGTAACCCATATTCTGCTGCGACCCAATTTGAGGGTGTTACACTACACATGTTTGTCATGCTTGCAAACATGGCAAACATATGAAGCTTACTTTCTCTAGTTCGAATTCTATTGTTAAACAGTGTTTTGATATTGTTCATTCAGATCTATGAACTTCTCCTATTATTAGTTCTAGTGGTTTCAAATATTATGTTCTCTTTCTCAATCATTATTCTCACTATTTGTGGATATATCCTCTAACAAATAAATCTGACATGTTCGCCAAGTTTTTGCATTTTTGTAACTATGATAAAAACCAGTTTAAATGTGAAATAAAAAGTTTCCAATGTGATAATTGAAACGCCCCTTTTCCGACTCTAAATTTGACCAAAAATATTAAACTTTGCTCAAACGCATGACCCGCAAAATACCTTTTGTCATTCTTTTATAAGCTGACCAAAATCAATTACAATTCCACTCTTGAAAGTATCTTTATTATAAAATAGACTCAAATACATTTCCAATGATATAAGGCACGACTTCTAACTCCTTACGGTTGATTTTATACGAATTTCCCAACATGACCCAATTTCTGTACAACTTGTTGTCCTGATTTTATACTCGAGTAAAACGACCAAAACTCGACTTCTATAACTCAACATAACTTCAAAACTTCCAGAATTCATTAGCACAACATATAATTCACTTTCATAAACATTTGTGGTTTAAACGACCCTTGAACATGTACTTTATAAAGCGACGAGTGTTTTGCCAAACACCCCTTTTGACCCATTTTCAACTCAACTTAGACACAACTTGAGCATCGCTCATATACATTCTTAAATCTAAACTTTGACACTACAAAACAATGTTACAACCATCTTACGACACTTGGGTTTCAACCTTGATCGAGCTCGATATCTAATACTAAGCTCATAATCATAAGCCATCGCATTTTCAAACCTTTTACTTCATACCCATAGGTCCTTAATCCAAGACCTTACTTTGCATCATATTGACATACATAAAAACATCAACAACTAAAAAGGATAAGCTTTCGCTTAGTAAGTAACTGGGTTAGAACATATATAATACGTTAATTAATCATACATGTCTCATGAACATCAACAATTAGTCTAAAGACTATTACATTCAACATATGAAATCTTTAACACTTTAACTAATCATTCAAGTACAACCTGTTTAAACTTTATCTATCAAAGCACAGCCAATTCATAACAACATACCTCGTTAGTCATAATCCAGTTTAACACTCACTTTTCAAACTAGTCAAGCCTTTATTTAAGCATTACTTCTAAGCCATGGACTTTCAATTTCCTGAAACATCTTCATTACCGCTAATATGATAACATTATATTTATTATTACCCACCAACTAATACCAAAGTTAACTTAATTGGCTTCCATAGCTATGATGACCAATATTTCACCATCCTATAACTAACTTGCTTCCTAACCAAAATAATCATAAACCATAAAACACTTAAAAGCACATATTAAGTACTATAACAATGATTATTCAACCCATTTTTCTTTTAACTTTCTAAACATTGTTTATAAGCATTATGATCATATCTTGATCATATGAGGAAAAAACACAAATTTACTAATTTTATTTAAATTAACTTAACCCATAATTACTATAACCTCATTAGTTTACTTTAAAACACCTTTTACCCAAAATCCCTAAATTGGGTACATAAACCCTAAATTCATAAATTATAATTCAACTTAATAGGGAATTACTTACTTGTATAAGACATTGGTATCAGCTTATTTTATTGATTTGAGACCTCAATTCAATAATTATTGATCACCTTGGGCCACTTAGTTTTCCCTTCTTTCTTTCTTGGTTCGTCACCCACAAACACCACCCAACTCTAGAGTATTTTGGAACATATGAGATTATATCTCATTAAACCTGGCACAAGTTTGCAATTGCGGCAAGAATGGTCTTTGCAGGCTAGAACAAGGTGTTCTAGTATAACTAACAAAGGTGGTTCTAGTATACTTGGGCATTTGGCAATAATAGTCCTGACAGGCGAGATAAGGTGGTTATTAGTGTACTAAAACAAGCTTGTTTGTTTTAGTACCAGTTTTGGATTTTGGACTTAGGTCCTCAAGGTTTTTCTCTAATACTTGGGCCGAACATTATTACGCTTTTCAGCAAACGTATACTAAACCACTTTGACTAACATTTAACTTTAAGTATGATCTATCGGGTTTGACTAACCAATCACGTATCGCATTCAAACTACTTAACGTGTAGTCAAACTCTCATAATGGCATTTTCGTAAATCACAATACTAAAGATCGATTTTGAGGGGTTACAAATTCCCCCCTTATTTAGATTATCGTCCCCTAATTTCTTAATTTGCTTAATGTTTGTGACCATTCACAACTTTTCTATATCTTTTGTCATTCATATCCATTACGTCATTTCTATCCATTCATTTGCTATAAAAAATCATTTAGATTAAACAACCCGAAATCACTAAGACAAAGTCTAATTACTAAAAAGTTCCCCCACTTCACATAATATCACAACATTACAACTATTTTTAATTGATATCGCATCATTCCCCCACATACAATAATGAAAATTCTCACCTTCACCAAATATTCTACTTAAAATCAACACGTTACTTCACAAACTTATCTAAATTTTTCCAACAATGACGACTTGTCATTTGGAAACATTACATCTTTGACTTTAAACAAGTCAAACTCTAACACTAAATTCATTGATGCAGGTAGTCATCGGGGACTTTACACCGCGTTTTACCTAACTCCACCGAGCAGAGTACTAACCGTTGTAGGGATATATTTTGGGTGGTAACTTTGGTGAATTTGGAGATGAAGGGTTTAGCTATTTATTTTTACGAGTACACGCTGTTGGTTGCTATAGCCAAGATACGGACGAAGTATTTACTAAACTTCTCTACAACTAATTACATCAATCTCTTTCTTTTTCTTTTCTTGACTCTAATATAAACTTAAGCAAATGGTAGCCCGTACACTTTTTTTTTACTTTTTTTATATATAATTTTTTTCGTATAATTTTGTCTTGTCATTGCTTAAACATATAATACATCATGGGGGGTTTTAGATACACCCCTACACTTGAACTTTTACATACTTGATTATCTTACATCTAACTAATGTCCAATTTGAGGTGGATCAAATACCATGGAGATCATTCTAAAAAACATATGGGGGTATTGATTTAACTTTCATTCGCTTCATTCTTTTGCAATATAAATACCTATCATGATTCCCAATGTCCCAAATATGTATTTTACAAGCGAACATTTTAGGAACTTAGTACCGTCGTACTCAAGTAAATTATCTTGCGGTTAAAACAATAATGTACTAAAAGCGAGTACATACAAGGTAGGCTTAAGGCGATTTGGGTGTAACGATTGGTTTAAGGATGACGAGCTAACTTGATCTTCATTAATAGTCCGGCTTAACCAGAAAATTACGAAAACCATGAAAAAGGATAGGCTCGGAGGGTTGTACTAGGGGTATCCTGCACTAAAAATGAGTGCATGGAAAAGGTGTGGGATAGTTACATGATCGGTGTAACCATCATAACAATTACAGGTTTAAAACATTGGTTAATCCTAATGCCTCTTATCACGTAAATCCTAATACTCACTATGCGGTCTCGGGATGCATCTCAAAAACAATTTCTGGAATTTAATATATATCTGATCACTCACTATTCGTTAACATCTGGTAATTTCTAAATTTTTAAACGACTATTCTTACCCTTTGACTTTTTGGTCTGACTTGACTTTGCACCTTTTAGTCTTTTATTGTCACATAAAAATCGATTTCCGCGTAACGGTAAAAATTTCAGAAACATATTGCTAAATAATAAATCATATTTATTATTACCTTTTTCATCGTGCAAGTTTTTTTTTAACGATTGACTGAAACGAAAAGATATATATTATTCATAGTTGATTTATCCCAAAAAATGATCAACTAAAGCACGTTTTTCACCGATCGGACCCCATAAGAAAGCAATTTGATGTATAACGATATTTGCAAGACAACTTTTAGTTATACACCGAACTTGAAAACAAGAAGAAGAGGGCAAAAACAGCTCACAAAGTTTTGATTAATGCACACTTACGGGTAACGAACCCCAAGAATAATTAAATTTATTTATAATATCACTATTTATTTAATAATAATATTAAATTAAAATCATTTAATATTTTGATTATTTAAGCATTGGTTGATAACGCGGGGGGGGGGGGGGGAAATCCGAGTTAAATTTCGTTATTATTTTACCGAGTCATTAATATAAATAACAAACATTTTTACTAATTGTTATAAAAGCAATTAAGAATATTATCAAGTAAATACTCATTTTTATCTAAAGTGATTTGGAAAAACAATGGAGCAAGTTTCGTATTCGGAATCGTCGAGATAAGTGCTCTAACGAGTCCGAAACCGTTATTTAACGAAAATTACTCGTTTGGTACCCTAGTGAAAACATCTTACACAATAAATTCGCTATTATCTTATCACACAACCCTACACTTTGTATTTTACTTTTTTATATATCATATTAAAAAGTTATAATATTTTTTTCATTTATAAAAAAAGTTCTAAATACACATACATCTTCTTCCATCTCTCCTCTATCTTTTCGGACCACCGCGACCGCCGGATTTCGGCCACAATGCCGCCGTTCTTCGCTGACGGAAAACTTTTCCGGGAGTGTGTTTCGGCCTCCAAAAAAAAATGGTTTCTCACCACCGCTCTATGTCCCCACCCTCCACTCGCGGTCCACGCGCCGTTTCTTCCCCGCCGGCGCCACAGCCGTTGTTACCCGCCACCAACCTCAATTTCAATCAGTCACCATAAAACACCAACCGAAGGGTGTTAATATATATTTTTTTATTAGTACAAGGGTGTGTTGGTTGGCTGCCACCACCACAACGGTGCGGTTGGCAGTCACCACCACCATAGAGTGCATTCGGTTGTAAGGCAACACCCAAAAAGGGTTATGTGTTTCGTTTAAGTGGCTATACACCATCAAGGGGTGTAGTCGGGTTTATTTTGTGGCTATACCACTATGTAGGGTGCGTTTTGGTTTATTTTCTAAGCACCAAGAGGTGCGTTTGATTCTGGTAAGATCACCACAAGGGTGTTTTTGTTGGTTCTTTTACACCGAAAGGGTGCATTGGGTTTTCACAGCAGTCGGGGTGCGTTCGGTTGGTTATCACCACAGCCGCAACCTCAAGGTGTCGTGGTCTGTGGTTGTTTTGTTATTGGTTTTCTGTTGTAGCCCCCCCACTTTTTAGTCTGTTTCCGTCTTGGTTTCGGCTGAAAAACAGCCACAAGGGGCATGTTTGTTTCTAGTTTTACTGCTCGTAAAGGGTGTTTGTTTCGAGGGTTTAGCGGCAGCCCGAAAAGGGTGTGTTTGTTTATCTGGTTTAAACCACTTGGGGTGCGTTGGGTTTCAACCGCCGAATAGGGTGCGTTTGATTTCTATAGCACCAAGGGGTGCGTGTGGTTTGTTAATAGTAGCTAGGGGAGTTCGTTTGGTTTTCTTAAAAACGCATAGAGTGCATTTGGTGTTTATAACAGCCATAGAGTGCGTTTGGTTTAGTGTAAAACCATATGGGGTGCGTTTGACTTAAAAGAAAACGTATGGGTTGTGTTTGGTTTAGCAACGGGGGTGTTTGGGTTAACAGAACTGCCAAGAGGGTGCGTTTGGGATAGCAGAAAACACCCAAGGGGTGTGTTTGGTTTGGCAGTCACCGCACAAGGGTGCGTTTGGTTGGACAGATTTACATAAATGGGTGTTTGGTTGTAACGTCTTCCAAAGTACGGTTGATTTGGGTTAATATAAATGACTAATAAAACATAAACCAAGATTTATAAATTATAAAACAGGATATATATAATGGCGGTTTAAAAATGGTTAAATAAGTATATTATTTATTATATCGTTTCCTATTTGATCTCGTATAAATATATATATGTATATATTTATATTTGAAACACGCGAGTTGTTTGAAAAGTGGAATAACATTAGATTTTATAAATCTGGAAAACGTTATATAACCGGAAAGGTCATGACGAAATTTATATAATTTTCTATATCTATTAATGATTCACTGAAACTGCTATTATTTTAGAAACCGATAAAGGGACTAAGTTATATTTTAAACATATATTAGATTATAACTATACAATAACTCGACAACGAATAAGAATCATACTTTTACAAATGAGACAACTATTTTAGCAATACCGTTCGCGTAAATGAATATAATTTATAAAATATTATTTTTCATTTTTTTATAATTGTCACTTGAAGATAGCATCATTAATTGTTGTAAAAGCTTTACCAAAAATCGTTTTTAATAATTTGTAACCTTAAAACCATCGTTGACATATTTACGAGCAAACTTTTATTTATTTAAGTGGTTTTCTTTGTTATATATAATTCACGATTTGAATTATATAACTTGTTCATTTTGATATGTATATATAACCGAATATAACACACTTTGGTTTATCTTTACGATTTATTTTATTTAACAACCACCAAATCTATTACACTTTACTCTTAAATCCTTTTATCAACATGTAGAGTTGACGTAACATTAATTCGGGAAATCTCATAATACATTATCCTAGGTAGTGGAGACTTAGTCGATTTAAGATTAGTTGCACTTGTGATCGATGCCATTTAGTCTTCTCGTTTGTGTTGTGCATGATAGATGCCTATCTGTCAACGTTCTTACATCATGAGGTGTGTGTTATTGCCCCCACGTTTTTACTCTGCTTTTACATTTATTTTTGGGGTGAAACATGCTTGTTTTACAAATGCATTACGTGGTTGATTACAAATTGGTTCACAATACATCATTTTACATAGTCGCTTAGAGGGTATATCTACTGGACTTCATTTTTGGCACAAAATATGTACTTTACTTTTGGAAAGGATCGGATTAGCTTACAAGCGGAAGAACTGATAACTCAATACAGTATACTGGGTGTTCTTGGAGGGGAACGTAAGGGAGATATTTCTTTAAATAAGGTCGGGTGTTCTTGGGAGGGGGAAACCTGTAATGGGTATATATATATAAGTCTACGTCACAGCTTTCATGAACTGTAAATCACTTGGTGGTGAGCGCGAATGTTAAGGAAATAGATCTTAGGTCGGTGTGATCACAGTTCGGGTGAGTAAGCTACAGGGAAACGAACGTTAAGCATGTTGTTACAGCGAAGGTTATAAATAGTTCTATTTGGGATTGACAATCCCCCGTTCGGGTGATTAGCTATCACTGGGCAAACGAACGTTATAACATGTCGGATTACGATTGGTTGGGCCTACAGGGCCCACAATACTTACATATGAACTCTTACTGTTATATTAGTGCATCGGTTTCATGAACTTAGAGTAATTTGTATCATTGTTTTATACTACATGGATTTTTTACTGATGCTTGAAGTAATGCAATAAATTACTCGAACTCATTTTTGTGACATAAAAGTCGTCGTGCATTCTTTATACATATTTGGGATAAGATGGTACTTTTGGTGACATAAATATGTCGTGAATTCTTTATAAATCTTTGGGATTTTTACATGGTACTGTTATGACATCAGTTGGACAGAATACATTCTTTTGAATCTTACATTCATATTTAAACTACCTATGAATCACAACTTATATGTTGACCGGATTTTAAGCATGTTTTTCTTGGTGGTATAGTCTACTTGGCTTATTGAGTGCATTGGAGTCTATACATTCAAAGTTTTTCATCGTATGCAATTATGGGACAATTGTTATATTTTTTCAAGGAATCAACGAGATTATTTTTAACGGACACATTTAGGGTTCGTTCTTTTGTATCTAGCGATGTGTATTTATGAAGTCACTCCCCAGGACATACTTCCCGTCGCGATCCACATTTTTGGGGGTGTTACAGATTGATATCAGAGCCTGCTCTAGAGAAACTAGGTTGCATATTTTACCTACGATATAGTCGTTTTCGCAAGATTGCATCTCACAGCAAACTTTCAAAGTGCATACAACATCTACTTGCTTACTGCTTAGGTTATTGTTACTTTAGTGCTTTACATGACTACATATATGGTATATATATGCTTACAACTTTTGCGGTATATAGCAACGTTTAATTATATTAAGAGTGATTTATATAAATACCCAGCGCATTTTTTAAGACATTAGAGTTGCACAATGGTTAAATCTATACCTCTGACAATTGTGAGTATTTACAATGGTATTCACTTACTTCTGAGACTTGTGAAGTTGCCAATGAGTCTCATTTTGTTCTCAAGGATACTTGTAAGTTAACACAAAGGTCTTTAAAGGGATATTATTTTTCTTCACTAGCTTTATACAATAGCGTAATTACACCAAAGCCGTCAAATTTTGTATACATGGAATTATATGTATTGATCTAAGTATTACAAAAAGTTTTATTGTATGGGCGGATTGAAAACTATATATTTTCTAATAAGAAAATATCTATATATAGTTAGATATTTAGAAAATATCTAAATATATATATATACCCCTACACATTTAATGTGACGTGCGGGATATTTAACTAGGACCCGGGCTCGGGTTTTGCTTTGGGATTAAACCCGAAACATATACAATATTAGATTATCTATCGAGCCCGATTCCCGATATTATCCTGTTACAACATTAACTAATTAAAGACCGAAGCTCCATCGTAGAGTGACCGAGCTTCCTTGTTCGACTCAATAAATTGAGGCTAACAATTTGAAATATACACTTTTTGTTATTTCACTTTAGAATGAAAGAATCTAAAGAAGAGTTGGTTAAGATGATATCATGGACTAATAGAATGCAATCGTTAACATATTTAGGTACAAAAAACCATAGGGCTACTCGAAGTGAAGAGTTAACAAGAGACCTTTCAGATGTGCCGAAAACACATAGACACCATCATCACTCACTGGACCATTCTTCTGAGTTATGATCCTAATTCTCAATCAACAACCAAATCAAGGCACAGGAGATGCCACATAATTCGACGGAACCATGATAAAGGGTACTTGCCAGACATCCCTAGAAGGAGTCGACGAAAGAAACCAAAGGATGAAGACGGGTCAACAAAATCTAAAGATAGTGAATCTTCAAACCATGAACCTCATTTGGTTCATTAAACCAATGCAACCAGAACCTCATTTCGTCCTACGATAAACTTCAACAACTTACCCACGAAAGGGGGATGATACAAGGACACTTTGAACATTGTATCTTTCACCTTTCCTTAAAAATGGCCAAACCTAAAAATCCCGAACTGAGAAAGGTCAATGGTTTACCTGGTTCCACAAGTTTACAGGGTATTCGTGACCTCCGAGTTTGCCTGCTAGGTTAACAAAATTAGAGCAGGGTTGGATTTATCCATCACACAAAACAATGACCAAAATGTCTATTACTTTTGGGGTGGAAGAACTTTTTTAATATGTATGTGTTCCATTTCCTAGATAAAGTATTATGCACTTTAATTACATGTGTATTTAATACTAGACATTGATTATCGGAGTGTCATCTATACTGTTTTCATGGAATTGGGTTATATGTATTGCTGTAATATATGTGGTTCCTATAAATAAGATCGATGGTGGTTTACTAAAATGAGAATCAGATGATACATTTGATCATAACCAGCCAGATGTGGAGATTGTGCAAACATAATACACTGACTAATAGCAGTCACGGATCAGAAGATGACCACAACTAACAAAAAAGCCCTCGTTCTCTTGAGATTGAGTCACTGATGCAACAAGCTATGCTTTCTGTGTCTTTTTGTCTAGCAGCTATGGAAAAGCCTATAGTATATTTACGAGCTGTTAACACCATAGATTCATGATGAACACAGAAACCAGAACGGATATCTTGCAAATTAGTCAAGATAGGGAAACAATCAAGACAAATTCCATATCATATGGTGAAAATAATACATGTACGTAGACCTTAACTGTAACATTCGAGAATTTTCGGATTTTCAAAAGACTATTTTAACCATTGACTTTTCGAGTCTGATTTGACTCATTGACTTTTAGTCTTTTATCGTCTCATAAAAGCAATTACCGCGTAACTGGTAAAAAATTTCGGAACATATTCCAATAATAAATCATATTTATTATTACACTTCTCGAGTGCAAAGTTATTTTTAACTTATTTGATTCGAAAATGAAAAAAAAGATATATATTAATTCATAGTTGAATTATAAAAAACGACTAGCTAAACCACATTTTCACAACTCGGACCCTAAAGCAATTTAATGTAAAACGATTTTTCGGACAACTTTTTAGTTTTACCCGAGACTTGAAAACAAGCAAAAGAGGGCAAAAACAGCCTCGCAAAGTTTTGAAAACTGCACACAACGGGTACCGACACACAAGAATATTTTTTTTTAATTATCACTATTTATTTAATAAAAATATTAAATAAAATCATTTAATATTTTACTTATTTAAGCATTGTTGATAACGCGAATATCCGAGTTAAAATTTCATTTTTATTTTAACCGAGTCACTAAATAAATAACGAACATTTTTATAAATGTTATAAAAATAATTATGAAATATTATCAAGTAAATACTCATTTTTATCAGAAAAGTAATTTGGAAAACAATGGCGCACGTTTCGTATTTTGAATCATCCGATAAGTGGCTCAAACGAGTCCCGAACCAATATTCTATAAAAGTTTCCCAAAAATTGCACCTTTAGTCCCTGTGGAATATTTACACAATTAACCCTATACTATGATACACTTGCCATTTCATTTTATAAGTTTTATATATAAATAAAATTTATAACAAATATTTCATTTTCAATCTCAATACTCTCTCCCTCATATTTTCCGGCCGCCCCTCCGCCGCCGGCCAGCCGCCGGATTCAGGCCACCACCATGCCGCCGTCGCCGGAAAACTTTTCCGGCGGACTATTCCTGCTAGGTCCAAATATGCTCCCATTCACCCGATCTACCCGATCCCCACTATCACTCGCCGTCACGCGCCACCGAAACCACCACCGCCATCATCATCACCACGACCCACAAAGGGTGCGTGTGTTTAATGGCACCATAAAAGGGTGCGTTTGGTTCTCTGGTCAAGTACCAATGTGGGTACGTTTGATATTTCAGCCCCGAAAGGGTGCGTTGGTTGTGGTCTCAACCCACGAGGGTGCGTTTGTTTGCTAACAGCCAACCAAAGGGGTGCGTTTTGGTTCTTATAGCACCAAGAGGTGCGTGGTTTGTTGTTTCGCAAGATTAGGGTGCGTTGGTTGTATAGAAACACCATGAGGGTGAGTTTGTTTATGCAGTTTATACCAAATAGGGTGCGTTCGGGTTGGGACTTTTGCACCAAAAGGGTGCGTTTGATTTCACCACCACCAAAAAGGGTGCGTTTTGGGTTAATAAAAACCGAACAGGGTGCTGTTGGTTTTCAGTCACCCAAATAGGGTGCGTTTGGTTTCGTTCAGCACCAAGAAGGGTGCGTTCGGTTTGTTGTAATGACCAAGGCTGCGTTTGACTTGTTGTACCAAAAAGGGTGCGTTTTGATTGTTATAGAAATCAACTAGGGGCGGTTGGCTGTTTATAAACAGAAACGGGTGTGTTTGGGTTAGTAAGAATATACAAAGGGGTGTTTGGTTTGGCTGTCACGCACACCGAAGGGTGCGTTTTGGCTGTTACAGCAGAAAAGGGGTGTTTGGTTTTGTAGAAAATGATTAGGGTGCGTTTGGTTTATAAAGAAACCGATTAGGGTGCGTTTGGTTTAGTAGCAGCCGTAGGGTGCATTTGGATTTGGGTTTACAAGATTAGGGTGCGTTTGGGATAGCAGAATTGCATAAGGGGTGTGTTTGGTTTTGATTTGTTTAACAAGTAGGGTCGTTTGGTTGGTGAGAACGCAACACGAGTGCGTTAGGTTTATGAGAAATCGATTAGATGTGTTTTGGTTTAGCAAGATGAACAATGGGTGTGTTTTTGGGTTGGCAGTTAACATAAACAGGGGTGTTTGGGTGAACAGGAAACCATTAGGGGTGTGTTTGGGTTTAGAGAAGACAACAAAGGGGTCCGTTTGATTGGTTTAGCAGAAATAGGCGCGTTTGGCTTAACCGACAACAAAAAGGTGCGTTTGGTTCCATATAAAACGGTGAAATAAATAAACGTAAGGTATTAAAGATATTAAAACCGGATATATATATATGGGTGGCTAATTGGTTAAAAATCATAATAATCATTATATTGTTTAGTTTAGAAAATATATAATATAAAAACATATACATATAATTTAAAGCACGAGGATATTGCTACACGGTTTGTAGAAAAGTGGAAAACTTGGAGTTTATAAATTAAGGAAACGTTATAAAAACGGAAAGATCAATGACGAAATTATATAAAATTTTTCTATATTATTGATGGTCACCTAAAACTACTATTAATGTGTAGAAACCGATAAAGGGACTAAGTTATATTTTAGAAATATATTAAAATATAACTATACAATAACTAGACAACGAACGAAAAATTACACGTTTACAATTAAACAACAATTTTAGTCACGATCTGTCGAGGAAACGAAATATAAGTTCATAAAATATTATTTTATATTTTAAAATTGTCGGCTAGAAGATAACATAATAATTATGGTAAAAAGCTTACAAAAATCAGTTAATTTAATGGAAGTCCTTAAAACAACGTACTTTAGCATAAGACCTTTTTTATTTAGTTAAAGTGGTGATTTCAGAAACGGGTCAACAAATTGGTTTAATCATTTACTCACCTTATTAATATTAATAATTGCAAAGCAGTATATACGATCACAAAATTAATCTTTAGATTGTGTGTCTTTGTTATATAATTCACGGTATGAGTTATATAAGGGTTTATTTTTCATATGTAATATATACAGAATATATTACATACGTTGCGTCATTTTTCTTTCGATTTATTTTATTTAACCAACCACCAAACTATTACCACTTGGAAATCTAAATCTTTATCAACGTGTCACGTTGACGTAACCATTTACCGGGAAATCCAAATACGTTATCCTAGGCTAGTGGGTATTAGCCGATAAGATTAGTTGCAACTTCTAGGTCAAGCCGCTTCATCTTTCATTGTGTTGTGCATATTAGATGCCTATCTGTCAATCGTTTTTCAACATCGAGGTAAGTTTATAGCTCCCCTATTTTTACTCGTTTTGCATATATTTTGGGGTGAGAACATGCTTGTTTACAAATGCATTTATATGGTTGATTACCTGTTTGGTTTATATACTCATTTATACATCTCGTGAGGAAATACAATACTTGGTTTAGTTTTTGAACGTAAACACATACTATACGTTTATGATTACGGATTAGCTCAGGTTGTATGTTAAAAAGTGATTCAATGCTGAGGGTGTCCAGGTGGGGGCATCCGGTGTAGGCACACATAAAATAATTCAATGTTGAGGGTGTCCAGGTGGGGGTATCCGGTGTAGGCACATGTGGCAAACGAACATTATAGCATGTTGTCCACGCGAATGTTATAAAATAGATCTATTCGGGATTGACAATCCCCGTTCGGGTGATTAGCTATCACTGGGCAAACGAACGTTATAACAGGTCGGAATACGATTGGTTGGGTCTACAGGGCCAACAATACATATACATGAATACTTGCGCGTTGTCTTGAATAAAGTGGCAATACATACTTTGAACAAAGGTGGTTCAACTATACATACGTTTTGGTGACTATTTGGGGATTTAAATGGTCATGCATGCTTTACAATTTTTGATTTCTAAAAATCATACATACATTTTGGAAGAACATTTAAGGATTTAAACGGTCATACCTACTTTACGGAACTTTGGTTCAACATTTATACTTACAAAACCTATGAACTCACCAACTTTAATGTTGACACTTTTTAAGCATGTTTTTCTCAGGTGAATTAGATGCTTGGATTATTTGATGTGCATTGGAGTCTAAACTGACAAGATTTCATTCATGGATTTCTACATACATACAAGTGATCAAATCTCGTTGTGTTAATTTCAAGCTTTTCATTGTGATGCAATTATGGGACAAACATTATATCAATTTCAAGGAAATCAACGAGATTACTTTTCAAACGACACATTTAGAGGTCGTTCTCTTGTATCTAGCGCTGTGTATTATGAAGTAACGCCCCCGGACACATTTCCGCTGCGACACATTTTTGGGGGTGTTACAGATTGGTATCAGAGCACTGGTTATAGAGAACTAGGTTGCATATTTTACCCTAGACTATAACCGTTTTCACAAACAATGCATCACAACAAACATTTTCAAAGTGCATACACACTACTTGCTTATGTGCTTACATTACGTGCTGCATTAAGTGCTTACATGTCATACATATATATAATATATATGCTTGCGTACTTTGCGTATATCATGCACTTATTTATATAAGAGTTATTTATATAAATACCAGAACGTTTCTTAAGGCATTGTGAAATGCACAACGGCCTCATTTTATTTTATTTAGACATTGTGGGTTGCATAATGGTCTCATTCTACTCGTCAGACATTGTGAGTTGCGCAATGGTCTCACTTATTTCTCAGGCATCGTAAGTTAAACAATGGTCTTTAAGAATAATATTTTCTTCATAGTTATATACAATATCGTATTATACGAAGACCGTCATAATTTTTGTTTATATGGAATTATGTATGAATCTAAGTATTACATGTCTTGTATGGGTGAGACTTGTAATATGAGGATTGATATGATAATTGGTACGTCAACAAAACCCGTCACAGTTCTGATTACCTGGGATTATGTATAAATCTAAGTATTACAAGGCTTGTATGGGCGGGTTCATAGAGACCTTTACCTTGTTTACTCTAACCGAGTACTCATTAACTATCTTGAACTCTAGGTTGATATTCCTTAATTTGTTTTACCTCCCCGTCTCCGAAGACGAGAGTTGGAACACTCGTCCCATACTCATTAGAGCACATGCATCGTCATGTCATCCACCACCTTGAAGGTTATGTGAGTACGCGTATTGCATCAGAAATTATTAAGTAGGATGATTTATAATCTCTTTATTTGAAAGGATTGGGACGCCTCTTCAGTTAAATAAAGAAATTGTAAATCCCCGAACCATAAGTTTATCATTTCTTACTTACATAAATTAGGACGCTCCTTTATGTAAGTAATGAATTATAAATGAGTGGGCTTAATGGTATCCAATATGACACGAGTATGAACTCGAACCCGATAATCACCGGAATCCGTTAAAAAGGTTTAGAAGCACAATAGTGTCTTGCCACTCCGCAGAAATCTTAAGGCCTCGCTTGGAACTACCTTATCTCATTCTTAAGTTATTACTTTTGCCGTTGCTAATCCTCGCGATCACGAACTGTTAGTGGAGCTAACAGACTTGTTACACAATTGAACTATTGGAGTTGCTTCATCCTCGAACTAACGACTGAGCACCATATTCCGCCGTCTATCGCATAAGCTCTTCCGCGAGCTCCTCCCATTTGTTGAACTTCATTCTAGGAATATTGATTCTCGAAAGGTCCTCACCCTCTGCATCCCATCACCGTTTGTTATAGTTATCGTCGTTATAGTTGCCGAGATTAGGTCCTGGAGCGGTCCCAACTGATACAACCTTAGCCAATAGGTAATGCAACCCCACCTTAAACGAGATAAACACCTATCGACGAAATAGATAGTCGGACTATTCAATTCATGCCACTAGTAGGAAGACTTAGGTCATGATACACTCTGGTACTGCCAAGTAAGTTGGATACTTACTTCAATTAGCCTCGTCCGTTATTAATCATCGAAGAATTACAGATATCAGAAACGAGACTTCGTCCTTGAACATTTGGAACCTTATACAAACATACTCACGCGACTACACTTTCTTCTTGATGATTTCACTATTAAGAGATTTTTTTTATAACGCGGTTATATCAGTCATAAGATCTGTAATTATATTTTTGAAATACCTATTTTGATGGATTAAATATCCTGGTCAAACTTAGCCAATTTTTTTTGGTATATGGAGAAGTGTCGAACCATCAAATCTTGCTAAATGAAGTTATCAGCGTCTTGTTTAGAACTGGTTTATTAAACCTTAAATCTTTTCTTGGTCACACAAACAGTTAACACAAATTTAATCTCGGGACGAGATTTCTTTAAGGGGTAGGTACTGTAACATCCGGTAATTTTCGAAATTTTAAACGACTATTTTACCCTTTGACTTTTTGGGTCTGACTTGACTTTTTGACTTTTGGTCTTTTATTGTCACATAAAAGCGATTACCGCGTAACCGGTAAAATTTTCGGAACATATTTTAAATAATAAATCATATTTATTATTACATTTTTCATGTGCAAGTTATTTTTAACTTATTTGACTTGAAAACGAAAAAGATATATATTAATTCATAGTTGATTTATCAAAAACGAACCACTAAAGCACGTTTTCACGATTCGGACCCTAAAGCAATTTGATGTAAAACGATATTTCAGACAACTTTTTAGTTTTACCCGAGACTTGAAAACAAGCAGAAGAGGGCAAAAACAGCCTCGCAAAGTTTTGAAAACTACACACAACGGGTACCGACACACAAGAATAATTAAATTTATTTTTAATTATCACTATTTATTTAATAAAAATATTAAATAAAATCATTTAATATTTTACTTATTTAAGCATTGTTGATAACGCGAATATCCGAGTTAAATTTTCATTTTTATTTTAACCGAGTCACTAAATAAATAACGAACATTTTTATAAATGTTATAAAAGTAATTATGAAATATTATCAAGTAAATACTCATTTTTATCAGAAAAGTGATTTGGAAAACAATGGCGCAAGTTTCGTATTTTAAATCATCCGATAAGTGGCTCAAACGAGTCCCGAACCAATATTCTATAAAAGTTTTCCAAAAATTTCACCTTTAGTCCCTGTGGAATATTTACACAATTTACCCGATACTATGATACACTTGTCATTTACTTTTAAAGTTTTAATATAAATAAGACTTTTATAAAAAAAATTGCATTTCACTCTTTTATAAGACACACTCTCATCTCTCTCTCCCTCATTTCCGGCAACCGCCGCCGGATTCCGGCCACCACCACACTGCCGTCGCCGGAAAACTTTTTCGGCGAATTTCCGGCCGAAACCAAAATGGTTTCTCATCACCCGATCTATTCGATCCGCTATACCACGCGCTGCCACCACCCCACCACTGCCACGCCATCACCACCGCAAGCCCACCACTCCCACGCCACCCCACTGTCATAAATATCACGCCACCGCCACCATCATCATCATCTCGTCATCATCATCACCACAGCCACCTCCATCACCTCGTCACCACCATCAAGGGTGCGTCGGGTTCAATAGCAGCACCATGGGTGCGTTTGGTTTTCTTATTAATCACCGCAAAGGGGTGCGTTTTGGTTTGATAAAACACCACAAGGGTGTGTTTGTTTACGTGGTTTTACACCACACAGGGTGCGTTGGGTTTTGATGCAACCCCGGGGGGGTGTCGGGTTGGTGGTAAGCACCAAAGGGTGCGTCGGGTTGTGGGTTAACAGCCGCGGGGGCGTCGGGTTCGGTTGAAACGAAAGGGTGCGTTGGGTTTGACCAGAGCACCAAGGGTGTGTGTGGTTTTGTATTTCACAGCCACCCCAAAGGGTGCGGTTGGTTTGTGGTAAAACAACCCTGAAAGGGTGCGTTGGGTGTTATGGCAGCAAGGGGGGCTGCATTTGGTTTCGTGGTTTATCACCACACGGGGTGCGTTTGGCTGTGACAGCCACCGCAGTGGGTGTGTTTGGTTGGCTGCGAAATAGCCGGGGGGAGGGGTGTTTGGTTGTGTTTTGCACCGACCAGGGTGTGTTTGATTTATTGAAAATCCAACAAAGATGGTGTTTGGTTTTGTTATAAACGAGATAGGGTGCGTTTGGCTCTTAAACAGCCACTTAGGGTGCGTTTGGTTGTTATTAAAACCACATAAGGGGGTGTTTGGTTAGGCAGTTAACCAAACAGGGGTGTTTGGTTTGCTGGATAACACCGTAAGGGTGTGTTTGGGTGAGCTTATCAACCATAAGGGTGTGTTTGGTTTAGCAGAATCGACATAGGGGTGTGTTTGGGTTAACAACAAGGCTGTAAGGGTGCATTTGGGACAACATAAATCGAATAAGGGAGCGCTTGGTTTAGCGAAACAACGAGGGTTCGTTTGGTTTATACACTTGACTAAAAAAATATAACACGAGACTTTATAAATTATAAATCGGAACAAAAATGGTGGTTAATGATTAAATAAATATGGTATTTATTAATTTGTTTAGTTATAAATATATATAAATATATATTTAAGACACGTAGATATTTTGCAACGCGCGGTTTGTTGAAAAATGAAAAAGAAAATATTAGGTTTTATAAATATGGGGAAACGTTATATAACCGGGAAGGTCATGACAAAATTTATATAACTTTTTATATTTAGTTATGATTGGACGGAAAATAGTATATATACATACAATATACTAAGGGTTAAGGTTTAAGACCGCAAGTGGATTTATCTCATCACATGTAGGTATACTATGTAAACATATAAAAAATTTATGAAGTTTTTTTTTGGGTCGTACTATGTAACGCATCGTTGATCGTATTTAATACGTGTATTATAATCGAGCGACATAATTATAGGTCGTGGTCGAGATCGTTGCAGATTCAGTTGTGATTTATTTGGATTATTTGATAGTGGTCTTTAATCAAGGTGAGTTTATAGCCCCATGTTTTACTGGTTTTATATATTTTTTGGGTGAGAACATGCTTGTTTGCAAATGCATTTACGTGGTTAAGTACCTGTTTGGTTTACATACTCATTTATATATCTCGCAAGGAGATACAATACTTTGTTTAATTTTTGAACGTACAACAAGAAACGCATACATACTTTTATGATTACATTAGCTTAGGGTTGCATGAACTGTAAATCAGTTGGAGGTGAGCGCGAAGTTGTGAGATAGATCTATTTGGGATTGAACAATCCCCGTTCGGGTGACTAGCTATCACCGGGAACGAACGTTATACCATGTCGGATTACGATTGGATTGGATTGGAGCCTGCGGGGCCAACAATCATATACGCAGATTATTTTTATTACTGCCCGGGTGTTCTTGGAGGGAACACCTACGTTGAATATACTCTTACTGTGCCTTGAATAAAGTGGCATATATATATAAGTCTACGTCACAGTTTCATGAACTTAGAGTAATGGTAATCATGGTTTTTTACACACTGAACCTTTACTTTGCCTTGAATTAAATTAGGTCAATACATACTTTGGATAATAGTGGATCCAACTTTTAATACGTCCATTTTGGACTATTTGGGGATTGAAATTGTCTTTGATACTTACAACTAAATGAATTTCTAAAAATCATAAGTACATTTTCGGAAGACATTTAAGGATTTAAATTGGTCATACAATTATTTTCTAGGATATTGTATGGAGACCATAGTCACGAAACTTTTGATAGACACTGTAATGATACTATGGGCAGACACATTTATTGGAACTACGTTATCATTACCAGAACCTATAGAACTCACCAACTTTATTGTTGACACTTTTAAGCATGTATTTTTTCAGGTGAATTAGAATGGCTTGGATTGATATGATGTGCAATGATCTAAATGACAAATATCATTCATGGATTTTCTACGTAATAATATACAAATCAATCAAATCTCGTTGTAATGCTTCAAGCTTTTTATGTGATGCAAGAGGGAACCGATGTATATAAATTGTAAAGAAAATCAACGAGATTACTTTTCAAACGACACATTTAGAGGTCGTTCTCTTGTATCTAGCGCTGTGTATTATGAAGTAACGCCCCCGGACGTACTTCCGTTTCGACACAATTTTTGGGGGTGTTACATCAGGGAAAAATTTCACAACGTGATGAGATGCCTCAAAACGTAATCCAAGTTTGTGAAATCTTTGATGTTTGGAGCATAGATTTTATGGGACCATTTCCATCATCTAGAGGAAATAAATACATACTCGTAGCCGTAGATTACCTTTCCAAATGGGTTGAAGCCAAATCTCTCCCCACCAACGATGCTAGAGTTGTAGTCAAATTTCTGAAATCTCTTTTTGCCCGATTCGGAACACCGAGAGCTATTATAAGCGATCGTAGGACCCATTTTTGTAACGATCAATTTGCTAAAGTTATGTCTAAATATGGGGTCACTCGTCGTCTAGCTACCGTTTACCACCCTCAAACAAGTGGTCAAGTCGAGATGTCCAATCGCGGTCTGAAATGTATTTTAGAAAGGACGGTTGGAGAAAACCGTGCCTCATGGTCCGACAAACTAGACGATGCTTTGTGGGCATTTCGTACTGCTTTTAAGACACCAATTGGTTGTACTCCCTTACAAATTAGTACAGAAAAACTTGCATTTACCTATTGAGTAGAGCAAAAAGCGTATTGGGCGATTAAACAGCTAATGTTCGACGTAAAACCGCGGGAGATCACCGAAGCTGCCACTTTAGAACTTAATGGGCTTCGGACAAAGGCCTCCCTTCCTTTATTTTTCTTTACGAGAATTCCTTTGATTTATTAGGAAAGGACAGAAGAAGCTCACGACTCAAAGATCAAAACCGCATTTTCATGTTGGATGATCAGTTCTTGCTTTTCACTCTCGTCACAAGTTGTTCTTCCTGAGTGCAACTTAAGTCCTGCGTGGTCTGGCCCTTTCACCATCACGAAGTTTTTCCATAGGCACTGCCCAATGTCTCACGTAGACGTTCAAACTTCAAGTTAATTGCCACCGACTTAAGCACTACTCGGAGGGACCATCCTATCAGTTGTTGTCCCGATCTCCAACTTTCCCGAAGGATTAATGAATTTAGGGATCGAGTCAAGCTATGTGACCTCGGTACCAAAAACAAAGCGCTTCGTGAGCACCATGCTTATCCATCTTTCGTCTTTCTATTCTAATTCTCTAATGTGATGTGAGGAGGCTGCACTCTTTCCGATTTCTGTTGTTTTGTGCTGTGATTGGTTTAGATTGCCCCAGCTTTGTGAAGTCGCACGTGTTCGGTGTTTTTGTCCTATCCACTCGAGCATTCTCAGCGTGTCCTTGCTTGCCATTAGTTTGGGAATCCAATATCCATGATTAGAATCAGAAACATTGAGGACAATGCTTGATTTTAGTTTGTGAGAGGATAATCTTCGTAAACTTACTTTTGCACGCCCGTTGTTCTCACGTACCCATATTTCCCCGCAAAATTTTAAATTTTTTAAGTTTATTTGCCCTTCAAAAAATGAGTGATAAATTAGTATTTTTAAATAAGTGTTTTGACACGAATGTAGGTTTCCGTGGTGAGACAGAAGTAAATTTTTGACCGACCGATTTTATGTCTTACTTTTCTCCTAACTTATTTTAGATTTATTTTGCTAATCTTTTTATTACAAGAAGCTTTAAAACGCGAGTCTTGCTGAAAAAATTTAGGTTTTGCAGTTCCATAATTGATTTTAAATATGACTAAGTCGATTTATTAGCTAAGCATCACGATTTTCCTTTATAGAAATTTTAAATTGTGAAGAACAAGAGATGATAGAGTAGAATATGAGTTTTGATGCTAAGCGTGGAATAGTTGGATTTCTTTAAAGCTCATAAGTGTTATATTGTGGCTTTTTCTCCCATTAGCTTATTTCACCATAATAATAAATGTTTAATAAATTGAGTTAAACGGTTTTTTGGTTAATAGTTAGTTCTTAGAAGTTTTCTTAGTTGTCTTTGTGATGTAGAAGAGAGATACACCAGGAATACTTATTGGCATACTATAAGTAATCACATGAATAAATAAATTTGCTTGATCCCTTAAAGAGACATCGGGTATATGGTTATGTAGAATCTAAAAAAAACTGTGGGCTGAATAAAGAAAAACTAAGTTATCAAAAACTAAGACCTAAAATAATTTTTAAAATTTTTATAATCTAAAATAACTGAATTAAAAGAAAATTTAAAGAAAATTCTAAAACTGGACCTTTTAAAGTTAAAAAACGCAAAAAAACAAGAACCGGGCCTAAAACCCGTTCTTTAAAAATTAAAATTTTGTAAAAATGACCCTACGAAAGTTTTTCTATTTTTCCTAAGTGCAGAATGATAAAATAAAATTTTCTAAAAAAGAAAAATATTTTTTGACTTTTATTTAATTTATTATAATTAAAAAACAGTTTTAGAGAAAATAAATGATAAAAAATATTAAATGATTATGAAAAATTCTAAATTTTTTTGGGAAAATCAATTAAACTATGAAGGTTCTGAGAAAAATGTGAAACTGAAAATTCAGCTTAAAAATAAACTGTTATTAAGCTAAAAAGGGCTGATGGCTTAATGGGCTGGTTTGGGCTTATATATTTAATAAAACAAACTCATACCGGATGAGCTATTGTAGCACAGCGGTATGAGTTTGTGTGTGTGGGGGCTTTGAAAAGGGGGAGGTCCAGGGTTCGAATCCTGGCCTCTTCCTTTTTAATAAAACTTTTTTTTAAAACTTATAAATGACACGAAAATAAGCAAATTTAAAAAATACAACTTTTTACAAACACCCAAATAAGCTGGTAAAATAAGCACAAAGAGGGGCAGAACACACTTTTTCACTAAGGACTGCTAAGCTAAACTGCTAGGGCTTATATGGACATAATAAGCTAAGATATAAAAGAAATAAGCAAATCAGGTTACTAGCTACACTAAATAAGCAGAAAAGAGCAAAAATAAGCACAAGGAATAAGACTAATAAGAAGAAAAATAAGCAAATGGAAGGGCAGACTAGCTATATTAACTAAGTCCTAAAAGGCTTAACCTGCTAGGGAGCTTAAGGGAAAAATAAGCTAAGGAAAGGGAAAACTAAGCATGGATCCTAAGGTCCTACACCTAATAAGCTAAAGGCATGAAAATAAGCTAAGGAAATAAGGCTATTAAGCACAAAAAATCAAAATAAGCTAAGGGGCCTAAGGGTGCATACACAACAGTCCTAAGGGCTCACTTTGGGCTTAAATTTTAAGCTGCTAAAGGGCTTCTTAAGGCTTAAGGTTGCCAAGGCTTAAAGCTCAGCTTATGAGCTTCCTAAAAATGCAAAATAAAACTAGGGGTTAAGACTAAAATAAGCTAATAAAAGGCTGAGAAACAAGCAGATTGCACCAGGGGAGGTTTTCTTGGTTTTGGCAGTTTTAAAAGGGGCCTTTTTGAGCTTATAAATAAGCAACCAAATAAGCTCAAAAAGGAAAATAGAGTCAAAACAGATTGAGATAAGCTCTAAGAGAGCTTATATTCAGAAATTTGAAAGCTAAAAACTAATTTAAGCAGCTGAAAATTAGAAATGAAAAATGGGATTTTAAAACTAAAAAATTGACTTAAGAGAAAAGTTGACAGATTTTGGACAAAAACAAAAGAAACCAAAAGACACTTAACTGATAAACTTTGACACTTGAAAAAGACACAAAAACAAGTATTAAAAGATGGTTTTGCAAGCTTAGTCTAAGAAGCACTTCTCAACTGTCTTAAGCCAACAGTTAATGGACACTCTTTAAGATAAACTTGAAGACTAACTTTAAGAACTAAAAACTTTTAAAAACTGATAAATAACAACTTACAAAAGCTGGCAAAAGGTGACCAAATGACCCATTTGTTTTTAAACTCAAATTGACCCACTTTTCACCCTTGACCCAAACACCCCTTAAAACTTGATTTTTCCATTTTTAAGCTACAAATTCAAAAGAAACACATAAGCAAGGAATGAAGACTTAGCTTAGTCTAGTATAAATAGGACCCTTTTGTAAGCCAAAAAATTATTCTAGCTTATTGTAGTTTAATTGTAATTTAAATTAAGTCATTTTAGTCCTTTAAAAGCTTATTGAACTGTACATATCAGCTTGTATATGTTTTTAAGAATTACTGAAGCAAATGAGGTATTTTATGTTAAAATCCAATGATGAATTCCCAAGTTCTCAAAGTTATTTTAACCATTCTTACTTGTGTTGTTAAAAAGCTTTCATAATAGCATAATGAAAAGCTTTTTTTTCACAAGTAATTTAAAAAAGTTAAGTAGTTAAGAAGAAATCAAAAAAATTCACCCAAAAATACCACAGCTTATTTTTTGGATGATAAGCAAACAAAGGAAGTGCTTATGGACATTACCAGCTTATCTTTGATAAGTTGGAGCTTGTAGACAAAGCTCTTAAAGAGCTTATTTGCCCCATTGTTTTAGAGCAAAGGGCATTGAAGTCCACATTTACCTTCATTAGCTTATTTACTTGCATTTGTCTTCTTACAGCTTATCAAACGCTTATTGTCTGTTTGAATGTGCTTATTTATGCTTATTAGTCATGTTTAATGCTTAAAATCCAAGTCTTGTAGTTTAGAATCTAATTGTGCAAGTTTTCTTCAAAACTGTCACTTTTAGCTTTTTGAAACCTGTTGAATGTTTAAATTTTCTTATTTTAGTGGCTTATTTGCATATCAGTCTTTGTGCTTATTTGTGCTTAATATTGATGTTGGATTATCTTATTATAGATCCCTGTTAAGGAATTAAGAATTTTCTAGTCTCCTACTGTTCCGACATGCAAGTACAAAGTACTTACTGTTAGTACCAGTTCCTGCAGTAGTAAGATTTAAGATTTATCTTTTGGATAAGTAATTAAACGACATTCCCTTTTCCTAAATCTCCATAGAACACCTTAAAAAGCCATTTCAATACTAAAGGGGTTTTTGGGTTAAGACCCAAAATGGTCAACATGGTCTAAATATCCTATTTACACGGTTTCATTTTTCCATCACCAATATTTATCTCACTTTTTAGGTTAGTTTAATAGGTTTTAGGTTATGATTTTTTATGAGCATAAGCTCATTGGAGTGTAACTAAAACTGTTTGAGGTTTGTTTTAAGATTTTGAAGCGTTATTTCAGGTTAACTTATTTAGTCTAAAAAGTGCTTTATCTCATCTAAAATCAAAAAATAGTAGTGTAGTCATTTGTACATATTGTGCTTATTTCATTGGCTTATTTAAAAAAGTGAATAGTGGGGCTTAATGAAGTACTCATAAGTAGCTTAATATTTCCAAAAGCCCACCTTTTTCAGCTTGGCTTATTGGTGATTTTTCAGCTTATTTACATTTTGCTTATTTAGGAAAATTTTTTGGAGTTACTACTTTTTTGATTCAAATTGAGTTAAAGTTTAGTTGTGTTTGGTTTTAAAAAGCCTTTTTTGGAATTCCGATAACAACATATAAGCTTTCGAAACATCACTTCGCTTTTTGAATTTGAGCTTATATTGAGTTTTGTTTGTAGTGTCCAAAATAACCAAAAACCAAAAGTAAAGGCACTTCTTCTGCAATCAGCAGCTATTAAGCCTTTTTGGCTTATTGATATGCTTTATTTTTTATAAGGTACTTAGTTAAAAAGTGCTTAAAAACATGTAGTGAACATCTTCTGATTTGCGTTTTGCTAAAAAAAAACGACTTTTAAAATCAGCATTTTTTGAGTGACTTGGACTAAAATCGATTGGGGTTCAGGGTAGTAAAAAAAAATTAATTTTTTGTCTTTTTTCACAAATAGTCCCTGTCGTGTAGTCCCCCTTTTAGTCCTTGTTAAAGTTTTGGTTTAAATTTAGTTAGGATTTAGTTTAAATATATTTTTAGATTAAGCATAAACCATAGATAAAAATTGGTGCATTTAATTTTGTTAAATTTCTGCACATTTTCTCCACTAGTGTAATTTTTATAAAAAATTTAAGGTTAATATTTTAGCTATAGGATTATTTTTATAGATTTTAATCATTTAAATCTTAAAAAATTTCATAAAAAATAAAATAAAATAATCATAAAAATATAAACTTTTTTTAAAAAATTTCTTTTTTCATCTATTTTGCAGGAAAAATATAAAAACTTCTGTAGGATTAATTTTTCAAAAATTTTATTTTTAAAGAACGGGTTTTTTTCCAAGGTTCCTTGTCATGACTCGTTTTATGGGCCAAAACGACCTCCTTTTTTTAGTCTATTTTTAAAGAACCTTCGTTATTTGTCATTTAGAATTCTAATTTACTTTTAGATTTGTTTAAAGGTTTATTTGCACAATTTTAGGTTTTACCCTCGTTTTTGGTTGCCCGTTTTTAGGTTTTAAAGTTATATACTTTCGTTTTTAGGTATTATTTAATCGTATTTTCATACTTAACTTGTAGAAATAGAAAACCAATCATACCTTGTCATATATTCAAACATCAATCATAAATCCTTCATTCAATTCCCATTTAAGCCTCGTTGTGAACTAAACGACCCGTGAATCATACTTCCGGCTTACATATAATATTTTTTATTTTGGGGAACCTTTTGACCACTCCATGTGTCCCAATAATTGGTTTGAGTGTTTGCTTATATAATATATATATATTAATGACGAATCATATTTTTCGCCGCTGCCCGGGAGGCAGCAAAGATTATCGTTACGTTTGACAATTTTTGTTTGAATCTGTGAATATTTTCTTTTATAAAAAAAACATAAAAAGTACAAAAATATTTTTCATTTTCTTTTATTAGTATAATTATCATATAAAAACAAAAGAAAAACCAAAAATATAAAAACATTGTCCATAAAAAAAAATAAAAAAACAAAAATTCACAAATTGGTAAAAATACCAATATATAATATTCTCATTAGGTATTATCTTAATAACTTCTTCCGGTGAAACTTGTTGGGTATCCCAACTCGAACAAAAGATTTAAAAACTTGCCATTTGTGTCTCTTACGACGTACGGCTCACCTTGAAAAGTTAAACAAACTATAAAGTGGGTATAAGGAGGGTTGTTCCGAGGAACTACGACCCGAAAGGAGAAATAAGCTTCGCGCTATTCCTACTCCTCCGCTCACCTGTGCGTTTATCTTTTTGAGAGCTACCGTGAAGTAAGTAGATTATTTGGTTGAAGTTGTCTATTCATTGTCCGTAACATCCAATTGTGAATAAATCATTTAAAAACCAAAAAATTAGTGTATAATCTTCTTATTAAAAAAATTTCTATTTTGTGCATGCGCACTCGTTCTCAAGTCCGTAAACGTCGACAACAACAAGTCCCGACAAACATCTGTTTGAATACCAAATCTTGAGAAACTAAAAATCCGTCCCATAGTTAACGATAGAGCGATAATCGTACTATGGCGCAATTACTCGAAGCACCCACCGAGGGTTACGAGGATGCGATCGTTGTTCCCGAAATTACCGCAAACAACTTTGAGATCAAGCATGGTCTACTTAATCTTGTTCAAAACAAGCAATTTTTTGGACATGATAAAGAAGACCCACATGCTCACATCCGATATTTCAACAAGCAACTTCACAATGAGTTTCCCAAACGTCCCGAGTACGGCGATTTTAAGCTTATGCTTAATCCCATTTTCCTCGAGGTAGCAGACCCGGATTTGGCTTGACAAAGAACCCCCTCGATCGATTCTTACATGGGATGATCTTGTGTCGAAATTCATTAACAAATTCTTTCCTCCTTCTAAAACGACAAATCTTAGAAATGAAATCACGAGATTTCAGCAAAGATTTGACGAATCGTTTTATGAAGCATGGGACCGTTTCAATGATCTTCTTAGGGCATGCCCGCATCATGGGTTTTCGGAATTGCATCAACTCGATACATATCCTATAATTCCTTGAACACAAATTATCAACAAATCATTGAGTTCCGCCCGCTGGTTGGTCAACTTTTTTGGATGAAAATCCTTGAGAATGTCAAAAAATCATCGAGAGCAAATCAAAGTTCGCAATTCATGAAGCAAACCCTCGTTTGTTCTAAAGGAGTGCAAAGCACATCCACCTCTGTAATCTCTCCCGATTTACTCCGAACACAAAGATAAGGGTCAAAGCAATTGCTCCTTGAAAGAAAAAATCACTCCAAACTCCCCACAACCAACTACCAGCCACACGCGTCTGTAAAAGCGGTCGAGGAAAGTAGAGTGACTTGGCGGTGGAGCACATATCATATCAAAGTTGTCCCCCAACCATGGCAATATTTATCATGACAAAATTCAAGCTTACGTTTTCTCAAAGCCGCCGCGGCTAATTTCAATCAAAGGAAGTACCAGTGACCGACGCTCCATGGTTTGCTAAACCAAAATTCGACCGTATCCCCGGTTTTCCACCTATGCAAACCCATCAAAACAACCAAAATCGGGGATCAATTTTAACCAAAATCGGGGGAAAACAATTTTAAAACCAAAAATCGTGGGGTAATAATTTCAGTCAAGGACTCAATATAACCAACCCCAAAAGGTAAACCAACCACCAGCTTAACAAGCCCCCCGTTTACCAAGCTCCGCTCCTCAAACACAAGGTGTGTCTAAGACCCGATTTTTGATAGCTACGTAAAGGCTAATGATGCGGTTATGAGGACTGTGCAAAACCAGGGGCAAAACCTGCAAGCTCAATTGAACAACTTGGCTACTTTAAACCAAAGGCTTGAAAGTATGCCTAAGTCAACTTTATCAAAATGAACACCGCCTCTACTTCATTTCGGGAACACTCCCGGGTAACATCATTACCAAACCCGAAGGAAAGATTTGAAAGTATCCCACCCGAAAAAAGTGTGTTTGCATATTACAAGGACCCGCGATTCCTTCTAATTCATCTACTCCTTCCTCCGAAATGAGAATCTGATTACCAGGTTACAAAGGATCCAATTGCTTCCTACTAATAACTAAAGCACCGAAGACTCCAAACCTCCAGTTATTCAAGTCTATTCTAAATCCAACTTCCAAGCTAATTGTTGATCCCGTTAGTGTCTCCAATGCCGTAACCAACGAACAAAAAATTCCATTCCTTCAAGAAGAAATAAGAAAGGCGCCGTGAAAAATGCTAATGATCAAATTGAGAAATTCTAACGAAATCTTTAGAGATTTGAGTTTCGAAATTTAGCTTTACGGAAGCCTTGACCCTTATGGCCAAAATTTGGCCTCGACTCTAAAAACTTTAATCGGAAACAAAGAGAAGTTGATGAAATGGCTAAACTCCTTTAACGAGAATAGCTCAGCAGTCCATCCTAAACAAGTTAACTAAAAAACTGGAGACCCTGGCCGATTTCTCATTCCATGTGATTTTCTAGGATAATACATGCAAACGCCTTGGCCCGATCTCGGCCGCAAGCATAAACTTATGCCATACCCGTCTGATAAAGATCTCTCTCTTCCTCGCCGAACTAACCCCAACTTTGCTATGACGCTAGAGCTAGCAGACCGTATCAATCACTGAACCAATCGTTATTGCTAAAAGACGTCCCCCGTTTAATGTGGAAAGTTTCCAGTTTCTGGCATATTTGTGGTTGTAGATTTTGAGACCAAGACCCTCCTAGTAACCTTTTAAACCTCGGGAGAAGTTCTTAAAAGACCAGTCGTGCATTAATAGATGTTTACGAAGGTGAAATAACCCTTCGTGTTGGCAAAGAGGCCATCACATTCAATCTGGACCAAACTTCGAGATACACGGCTAATTACAATCATATGACGGCGAACCAAATTGACGTCATTGACTTGCATGTGAAGAGAAACACGCAAGAATTCTAAGGATTTTCTGATTCAGATAGCATATGGGAAATCCTTCTCCACGGATTACGATCCAATTGTTTCAATCCTCACCAACACAACTCCTTTCGGATATAATTTTCCCTGCTCGAAGAAGCAATGCCTTTATAGCTATCGATGATGGAGTTCAATTTCACGAGAAATTGAATCTAACTACTATGATCCGGAAGGTACATTCTTATTCTGAAGCACTCTCAATAGTGAACCTTACCTCCTCATCCGAAACATAAAGAATATACGCTCCGAATCCAGGAAAAAGAAAACATTAAAAAAGTTTTGAAGCAAAAACATCATTTAGATGATCCTCCCGAGTTGAACCAAGGACTATGGCCACCTCATTTAGAATACGTATTTTTGGAAGGCGACTCATGGTGGTGCCAGTCCTAATTGCGAAAGAAATAGAAAGGATGAGGAAAAGGCAGCTCTTATCAAGGTTCTAAAGTCCCACAAGCGAGCCATCGCTTGGAAACTTTCCGATATCCGAAGGGGTTAGATCAGATTTTTGGTACTCACCTAAATCCTTGGATGGAAAAGAGGACTACGAACCAACAGTTCCAGAGTCAAAGATCGGTAAACCCCCCCCCCCCAAAAATCCACGACGTCACGCAAAAAAGAGGATGAAAAAAACTTCTAGACCCAGGATTAAATATCCAAACTCTACATTCCATGGGTAAGCCCGATACAACTGTGTACCAAAGAAGGGTGGGCCTAACCGTCGTCAAGAATATAATAATGATTTGATACCAACACGATTTGGTCACGAAGAACAGGTGGGAGAGTATGGCATTGACTTACTGAAATGATGAATGAAGCCACCGAAAAGAACCATTTTCCATTTTGCCCATTCATGATCAAAATGCACGAAAGACTCGCGGGAACCAATACTATTAATTCCTCGATGGCATCTCGGGTTTATTTTCCAGATTCCTATTGACCCGCAGGTATCAAGAGAAGACAACATTCACAATTGCCCATTAAACGAACTTTTGCCTATCGCCGCATGCTTTGGGTTATGCAATAGCACCTAGGCACGTTTCAACGATGTATGATGGCAATCTTCCATGACATGATCGAAAAGACAATGGAAGTGTTCATGGATGACTTCTCGGTCTTCGGGGATTCTTTCTCTACATGCCTATCCCATTTGGAAAAAATGTTAAAGCGGTGTGAAGACACCAATTTGTCCCTAAATTGGGAGAAAAGCCATTTTATGGTTAAAGAAGGCATTGTTCTTGGACACAAAATTTCTAAGTCAGGAATTGAGGTCGATCGTGCTAAAGTTGAAGTTATAGCCAAAGGCTCCCTCAACCCGACTTACTGCAAAGTGTCCTAGTTTTCTTGGCATGCCGGTTTTTAACCGAACGTTCATACAAGACTTTTCGAAATTGCCCTCCAATGAAACCCACTTGCTTGAAAAAGAGACTCCCATTTTTCTTCTTAGAAGAGATGTATACGAATCCCTTAATACACTTAAAATGAAAATAACCGAGGCTCCAATTTATGGATTGCTCCCGACTGGGACTTGCCCTTGCGAACTTATGTTGACCAAGCGATTTTTGCAATTGGGGGCAGTCCTAGGGCAACGAAAACAACATTTCCAACCAATTCAACATCCATCAAGACAATGACCGAAGCTCAAGCACACTACACTACGACCGAAAAGGAATTACTTGCCGTAGTGTACGCTTTTGAAAAATTCCGGTCATATCTCGTTTTGTCCAAGAGCATAGTGTATACCGATCATTCTGCTATAAAGTATCTCTTTGCCAAAAAGGATGCTAAACAAAGATTAATGCGGTGGAATCCTTTGCTCCAAGAATTCAGAGTGTAATCGAGATAAAAAAGTGAGCAGAAAATCTCGCCGGCTCGACCATCTCTCCAGACTTGAGAACCCTCACCAAAATGAGTTCGAGAACAAGGAAATCACAGAAACATTTCCACTCGAAACTCTTGGATCGGTTGCTCTTCGTGATGATAGTACCCCATGGTTTGCCGACTTTGCAAACTACCATGCGGGGAACTTCATTGTCAAGGGAATGTCGTCCCAACAGAAAAACAAGTTTTTCAAAGATGTCAAACATTACTTCTGGGACGACCCCTTTCTATTCAAGATCTGTGCTGACCAAGTAATTAGGCGTTGTGTTTCGGGGCAAGAAGCTTTTGACATTCTCAAAGCTTGCCACAGTGGACCCACCGGGGGACACTACGGTGCCAATTACACCGCTAAAAAGATCTTCGATTTAGGATTTTATTGGCCCACAATCTACAAGGATGCCCATGACTTTGTCACCCGATGTGACATTTGTCAACGTCAAGGCAAAATTTCGCAACGTGATGAGATGCCACAAAACTCTATCCAAGTTTGCGAAATCTTTGACATTTGGGGCATTGATTTTATGGGGTCGTTCCCATCTTCAAGAGGGAACAAATATATACTCGTGGCAGTCGATTACTTATCAAAATGGGTTGAAGCGAAAGCGCTCCCCACCAATGATGCCCGAGTTGTTTGCAAATTTCTTAAAACTCTCTTCTCCAGATTTGGTGCCCCTCGTGCAATCATAAGTGATCGCGGAACCCATTTTTGCAATGACCAGTTTTCAAAAGTCATGCTTAAATATGGAGTCACTCATCGTCTCTCCACCGCATATCATCCACAAACAAGTGGGCAAGTTGAGGTATCCAATCGTGGTTTGAAAAGAATTCTTGAAAGGACCGTGGGCGAAAACCGTGCCTCTTTTGTCGGTATAAACAAACTGGAGAACGCTCTCTGGGGCTTTCCGTACAGCTACGAAAACGACCCCATAACGGGGCACTCCGTACAAGCTTGTATATGGAAAGGCATGTCATCTACGTTTGAGTTGGAGCACAAAGCTTACTGGGCCCTTAAGCATACAAACTTTGATATCAAAACCGCGGGTGATCACAGGAAAGTTCAGCTCAAAAACTGAACATTAATGAACATCCGGAGATCATTGCTATGAAAATTCTTTTGATTTACAAGAGAAAACAAAGAGAAACCATGACTCCAAGTCAAAAATCGCGTTTATCAACGTCGGTGATCGAGTCCTCCTCTTTAACTCTAGATTGAAGATTCTCAGCAAAACAGCTTAAGACCCCTGGAGTGGACCATTCAACTGTGACCCCAAGTTTTTCCATATGGCACTGTCGGTTATCCAAAACTCCGGGCCAACGACTTCAAATGTTAATGGTCATCGGTTGAAACACTACTTGGAGGGGAATACCATCCGAGTTGTCCCGGATCTCACAGACGTTCCCCATGGACCAAGAAATTCGGGGGATCGGTCAAGAACATTAGCGACCTTAAAAAACCAAAGCGCTTTCGTGGGAGGCACCCCATGCTTATCAGTATCAGTAGTAGTAATGAATAAGTGTTTTTATGTGAGGAAGCTTACATCTCTCATTACCCGTGTTTTGTCTGTATTTTGTATGCTTTGTGTTGTATGTCTAAGATTTCTCGGATCGTGAAGACTCTCGTGCTCGCAGTTTTACCCTTCACTCACAAGAGTTTCACATTCTCAGCTTCATTTTGGGAATCCAGTGTCCAAATCTAATCGATTATCGTTTAATCTTTTGGCACACTAATAAAGCGGCCTTAGATTAACGTAGGTACCCCTTTCAAAACTCGAGACATGTAAGTTCTATTTGGGGGGAAACTTCGATTTGATTTTGCCTGCAGTGCGTTGTTAACACGCAAGTCCCATTGTTCCCTCACCAAAATTTCGGCAAAAAATAAACCAAAAAAAATTAAAATTTTAAAAAAATTTCAAAAATAAAATATGTTTATGTCACAATTTTGACTTTACCCAATGGGTAAATAAGAATAAAATTTTGACTCGATCGGGCGTTGTTGAGCCCATAGCTTTGTCCCTTAACCCATATTAATAAACGAAAAGTTGATTAGGCAAAGCTTCCGCGATCCTTTTAATAGGGATTTTAATTTGCGAAGAACGAGAAAAGATAGTGATGTTTACAAGTAGGAATCTAAGTAATAGATTATTTTGAAATCTTAAAAGCTTTAAGTTTAACTTTGTCGCTTTTTACCTTCTCCAGAAGCTCTAACATGAACTAATAAACGTGCTCAATTTGCTTTAACATAAACCCGACATTTCTAAAAGAAGGCTCATTCGAAACGAAAAAAATACATCGTTAATCCAAATCCAGCCTTTATACTTGAGTTTCTAAAATGAAATTTTCTCTATTACGGAAAATAAGTCTAAAAATAATAATAATACTAATAATAATATAAATTGTGGGCTGATAAAGGTTTACTGCATCTTGCCGGCTCACAACCGATGTTGCAGTCTTCAAAACAAGGCCCATAGTGAGATAATAAATGCAAATGTCATTCGTAAGTGTAACAATAAAAAAAAAAACCGTTTGATCAGACTAAGTACCTACAACCTTGTCGGAGCAGCCGATGGGTGTAGTCATGTAAACTGATGATGGTAGTATATGTATATTAGCTAGATAAGGATAATTTAATGGTTTAAGATTTCTTATAACTCAAGTATAATTTTGAATTAATAACAACTAGCTTTAAGACTTCAAAAAGATGTTGGTTTGCCGTCGTAGATTATTTCGATTAAGTATTCTACTGGGTGTCAAAAAACCTGGGCACTTAGCTGATAAAGGTGGACGTTCCGAGAAGAAAGGTCCGTTACATGCATAATCGCACCAATGAGAAGCATAAAATTTTTGATGTTGCGTGCTTTGAGTAGATGTTGTTATTTACGGTAAATCTAAGAAATTCGCCTAAAAGGATGGAATATCCCGCTATTACATTTGCGACATTTCTCCTGTGGGGTCTCCAACCTGATAACCTAATTCGAACTCGGCTGGGATCTACCGAGATATGCTGGTTGGTGGGGATCTAGTCTTTCCCTAAGATTTCTCAAAAATATCGTTATGCACATAAACCATAACAACTTTCTAAAGATTGTCAATCTAACATTAACTAAAATTAAGCACAATCACCTAAATGGAATAATTGTCGAGAGCAAAAGTTACAATCATAGTTAAAGTAGTAGATTAACATCTTTACTTGTACTTAACGGGATTTCGTATTTTAACGCTAGTTTGGTGACAACAATAGTGAAAAATCGGGACAAAGAAGTTTATCCAATTCGCCATCCTAGATATTCTATGGGCGCTTCTCATTCTATGATCCCAATAAAGGAAGTCGAACATGGTAGTTAAGAAAAGAAAAAAAAAGGAAGTTGAACATGGTAGTTAAAAATATTAGGGATAGTTAGTGTGCATATAAAAATGGTGAAAACGGGACTTGTCGGAACTATTGATTCTTTATTTCCCTTGACGAACACCTAGCTACTTTTCAAGGTTATTAGTCGAGGAGGATCAAGATTCTTAGTTTTCGTAAATGTTTACTTCATAACATTGCGTGAGGACACGGCAATACCTTAGTATAGGGGATTTTGGTATGTGCTAAATTACACATACCTTTTTCTATTAAAAACGGACTTAAAAGACCAAAAACAGACGAAAACTGCCAAATATATGTTTGTTTTGCATTTGTGTTGTGCAGGAAACGGATATCTCACAAAAGGACGAAAAACAAAGCCAAAAACGACAAAACTGAGCACGGAATGGAAAAGTGTGAGAAGACGAAGTAAAATCAAAGCCAAAGAGTAAATCAAGCCAAAAAGTCAACAGAAAAGTCAAATAGTCAAAGTCAAAGTCAACCCCGACAGAGTCAAAGTCAACCCCGACAGAGTCAAAGTCAGCTCCGAGAAACTGAAGCAGAAAATACAACTTGAGGGACCAAAAATGCCAAATCCCTAAGTGTATTACAAGAAGAAAAAGACTACAAGGGTGGAATTTGCAATTAATTCAAAATACAAGTAGAGGGACATAATCTGCCAAGTCCCCATACTTGTATTACACAAGGACTATGTTTGCAAACGACATATATGAGTTGAGGGGGCTTTCTTGCCAAACCCTCAAACTCATTTAACCACAAGGACGATTCCTGCAAATGAAACAATAACTTTGGGGGACCAAAGTTGCCAAACCACCCAAATCTTCCCCTGTTTTGTTTATAACCCTCTTTCAAAGTCAACCAAGTGAAGAAAATACAACTTAAGGGACTAAAACTACCAAACCTCAAGTTGTATTACAAAAGAAAAAGACAAGGGTCGAAATTGCAAACCGGGCAAAGTTTGCAATGAAGTTATATACTTGAGGGGACAAAACTGCCGACTTACCCAAAAGCAATCTTTCCCGCCCAACATAACCCAGGTACAGATAGGGGATGTCGTCCCATACTTCTACCCTGCAAAACCACTCAACACCCTAGATAAATCATTTCAACTACTCCTCTACCCCCCTCCCCCAGCTGTATAAGTGCCATGTTGGCAATCCCTCACCATTCCCAAGTATTTTTGATGGCTATGATTGACGCAAAAGAAGCATAAAAGAAATGGAAGGCTGGGATTTGTTTTGGAATCACCTCACACAACAAACACACTTGGTTTTTGTCTCTACAAAGAAACACTGAAGAAAGAAGAGGAAAAAGCCTAAGAAACCAAGACCTTAATTCGTTTTAGTATAAATAGGGCCATTGTATCCCAATAAAGGGGGTCGCTTTTCATATATAGCTCTTAGTTACATTTCAGCTTTTTTTTATGCAATTTAATTTCCCAAGTCTTGTAACTTTAATTTTCGTCTTAATGCAAATTTAGAGTTTTAAGTCAATTCTTGAATCTTTGTATTTCCTCTGTTAAAAGCATTACTTAATTTGTTTTAAGTCTTATAAAATCATACGAGTCATTTGTTTTAAGCCAAAGTTAAGTAGTTAAGAGAAAATCACAAAAATCACTCTCAAATACACCACAGCTAATTCTATGGATGATAAGCCAGTTCTAGATGGGCTTATGGACACTACTAGCTTGTTTTATGCAAGCTAGAGCTTGTAGATTCTTGGTTTAGCCCTGTTTTGACCAAAGGGTGTTGTAAGTTTCTCTTTTTCTTGTTTTTTTCTTATTTACTGTAGAACTGCTTATTAGAGCTTATTCTTGACTAAAATATGTTTATAAGTATTCTATTTTGTTGTTTGATAATCTGTTGTTAATAAATTAGGATCAAATCAGCTTAAAATAAAAAGAAAAATGATTTGTGAAAACTTTAAGGGATATTTTGAACTAACAGTACTAACCCATAGTTAGTACTGCTAGTTCTCTTTTGGGATTTTTCACTAGCAGTACTAACTTAAAGCTACCAGTACTAACTCCAAGTTAGTACTGTTAGTTAAAACTGTTAGTACTGGTGGTTCATTTTAGCTTATCAGCTTATTATTTCTGCTTATTTAAGATTTCCTTAGCTTTTTAGAGTAGATTAAACTATTTTCCTTTACTGTCTTTAGGAGTAAGCTTATTTAAGTTTATTTTCCTTTTCAAAGTATTTTCAATAGTATATCAGTTTGTAGCTTTTTATCTTATTTGCCATTTGAACATAAAGCTCATTGGAGGTGAACTAAATCTTTTTTGAGTTTTGTATAGAAGTTTTGAGCTTATTTCAGTAGCTTATTTTAGGTCTAAAAGTGCTTATTTTCATTAAAATCCAAAAAATAGTAGTGTAGTGATTTGTGCTTATTGTGCTTATTTCAGTGGCTTATTTAAAAAAGTGAATAGGTGGGCTTAATAAGGACTCATTAGTGAGCTTATTTCCAAAATCCCACTTTTCAGTTTGGCTTATTGGTGATTTTAGCTTATTTTGAATTTGGCTTATTTAAGAAAAAGTTAGAGTTTACTACTTTTTGATGCAAATTGAGTTAAGTTAAGTTGTGTTTGGTTGAAAAAGCTTTTTGGAATCAGATTAAGCAACATATAAGCTTTCCAAAACATCTCTCCTTTTTGAATTTGAGCTTATTTTGAGTTTGTAGTGTCCAAAATACCAAAAACCAAAAGTTTAAGCAACTTTCTGCAATCAGCAGCTTATTTGGCTTTTTGGAGCTTATAAATTGCTTATTTTCGCAAGGTGTCTTTATTAAAGTTGCTTAAAAACATGTTGTGAACAACTTTCGTGTTTTGCGTTTTGGCTAAAAACGACTTTTTAAAATCAGCACTTTTTGAGGACTTGGACTAAAAACGGGATTGTAGCTTTTTAGCTCATTTGCCATTCTAGTTCTTATCTACTCCTAAAGGCTTATTAGATGGTAGGTAAACATCTGTTTTGGTTTATTTGCTTATTTCTCGTTTCATTGTGTTTTAGTGAGCTAGCAGTACTAACTTAAAGCTAGCAGTACTAACTTAAAGCTAGCAGTACTAACTCAAAGTTAGTACTGTTAGTTAAAACTGTTAGTACTGTTGTTAGTACTGCTGAGTTTCCTTGCTTAATTTAGCTTAATTGCTTTTTGAATTTGCTTATTTAGAGTTAGCTTAGCTTAATTGATTTGTCCTTAATTTATTGGAGCTTATTTCTGTCTTAAGTAAAGTTTTAAGTGTTTGTACCATTCCTAGCCTTTAAGCCCTGCTCTAGCTTAGTTCCCTGCTTATCCTTTGAGTGCATTTTGCAATAGTTTAGTGCCCAATATTATCCAAATCTTTGTCATTCAGTCATCAATCATCAATCCGTAATTCGATTTTCCATTCAAGCCTCGTTGGGACATAACGACCCGGAGACTCTCTATACTGCTTCCGGTTTCATTGATTTCGCGGATTTTGTTCCTTGATATATATTTATATTTGTTTACATTTATCTATGTATAAAGAGGGTTAAGTTCGCGCGAGTCAATTTTTGGCGCCGTTGCCGGGGAGGCTGAAAACGATTATCGTTATATTTGACAATTTGTGTTTGAATTTGTGATTATTTTCTTCTATAAAAATATATAAAGTACAAAAATATTTTTCATTTTCTTTTACTAGTATAATTATCATATATATATATATATATATATATATATATATAAAACCAAAAATATAAAAACATTGTCCATAAAAAAGAAATACAATTCACAAATTGATAAAAATACCAAAATATAATATTATCAATTGAGGTATTATCATAATAACTTCCGGTAAACTTGTTGGTTCCCAACTCGAACAAAAGATTTAAAAACTTGTCATTTGTGTCTCTTACGACGTACGGCTCACCTTGAAAAGTTAAACAAACTAAAAAGTGGGTATAAGGAGGGTTGTTCCAAGGAACTACGACCCGAAAGGAGAAATAAGCTTCGCGCTATTCCTACTCCTCCGCTCACCTGTGCGTTTATCTTTTTGAGTTTAAGTTGTCTTATCTCATTGTCCGTTAAAATCAATTGTGAATAAATCATTGAAAAACCAAAAAAAAAAAAAAAATTTTTTTTTTTTTTTTTTTTTTTTTCATGCGCACTCGTTGTCTACAACCCAAAGAAGTAGACAACAACAAGTTCGACAAACTTCTGTTGAATCATCAAATCTTGAGAAGCCTGATAATCCTCCCATAGTAATGATGGCGGATAATCGTACTACTATGGCGCCATTGCTCGAAGCACCCACGGGGGGTTACGAGGGTGCGGTAGTTATTCCAGAACACCGCGAATAACTTTGAGATCAAGCATGGTCTTCTGAATCTTGTCCAAAACAAGCAATTTTTTGGACACGATAAAGAAGACCCACATGCTCACATCCGTTATTTCAACAAGATCACTTCTACGATGAAGATTCCGAACGTACCAAATACGTCGGTTAAACTTATGCTTTTCCCGTTTTCTCTCGAAGGGGCAGCCCGGATATGGCTGGAAAAAGAACCCCCTCGGTCGATTGAAACATGGGATGATCTTGTTTCGAAATTTATTAACAAATTCTTCCCGCCCTCTAAAACGACAAATCTCAGAAATGAAATCACGAGATTTCAGCAAAAATTTGATGAGACGTTTTATGAGGCTTGGGATCGTTTCAATGATCTTTTAAGGGGATGCCCTCATCATGGGTTTTCAGAATTGCATCAACTCGATACATTCTATAATGCCCTAAACTCAATTGATCAAGATTCATTGAACTCTGCTGCCGGTGGTAACTTCTTAGACAAAATGCCTCGAGAATGTTTAAAAATCATCGAGAGCAAGTCTAAGGTACGTCAGTCAAGAAACAAAGCTGTTGTAGCTAAAATGAGTACAAGCTCTTCCACCCCAGCTATTTCATCTGATGTTGCTGAACTCAAAGACATGGTTCGGGCATTAATTCTCGATAGAAAGAACCAAACCCCAGCTTCCGCCCCCGTAAAAGCGGTTGAACAAAGTTGTGTAACTTGTGGGGGAGGTCATTCTTATCAAAACTGTCCAGCCACTAATAGCAACATTTACCATGACAATATCCAAGAGTATGTGTCCCAGGCCGCTGCGGCCAATTTCAACCAAGCTAATTCTGGTTATCGACCTCCGATGGTCTCAAATCAAATTCGACCTCCTGGTTTTCCTCCCATTCAGAATCCTCATGCAAATAGTCAAAACAATTTCAATCGAGGAAATAACTTCAATCAAAACAGAGGAAACAATTTCAACCAAGGTCAGATTTATCGACCTCCGGTTCATCAACCAGTAGTTAATCAACCAGTAGCTCATCAAGGACCTGCTCCTCAGACACACGGTGTGTCAAAAACAGATTTTGAAAGATATGTCACAGCCAATGATGCAGTGTTGAGAAACATGCAAAACCAAGGTCAAAACCTGCAATCCCAAATGGCAAATTTAACTGACATGCTTTCAAAATTTGTTACTGCTAATACAGCTTCTACTTCCGGATCTGGAACTCTTCCTGGTAACACTATTACCAATCCGAAGGAAGATTTAAAAGGTATCACTACCCGAAGTGGTGTTACCATCCAAGGACCGAAAGCATTTAATCATGACACTGAGGTGACAAAGGACACGATGCCTCCTGCTAATAACGGAAGCACCGAAGACGTCCAACCTCCTGTTGTTCAAATTCAGTCTCGTAATCCAAATCCTGAGCCCAATGTTGCTCCTGTTGTTACTCCAGTTCCTAAAGCATCAATTCCATTTCCATCACGAAGAAATGATGAAAAGCGCAAGGAAAAAGCTAACGACCAAATCGAGAAATTCTATGAAATCTTTAGGGATTTAAGTTTCGAGATTAGCTTTACCGACGCCTTGATGCTCATGCCTAAATTTGCTTCGACTTTAAAAACCTTGATTGGAAACAAGGAAAAATTGAGCGAATTGGCAAGGACTCCTTTGAATGAGAACTGTTCAGCGGTCATCCTCAACAAGTTACCAAAGAAACTTGGAGACCCTGGCCGATTTCTGATTCCATGTGAATTTACGGGGATTACTACATGCAACGCATTGGCCGATCTTGGTGCGAGCATTAATCTCATGCCTTATTCTGTCTGGAAAGATCTCGCTCTTCCTGAACTAACCCCAACTTGCATGACGTTAGAGCTAGCAGATCGTTCAATCACTGAACCAATCGGTATTGCTAAAGACGTCCGTCTAATGGTGGGAAAGTTCCAATTTCCAGCTGACTTCGTAGTTGTTGATTTTGAACCAGACCCCCGAGTACCTTTAATCCTCGGGCGATGTTTCTTGAAAACCAGTCATGCTCTGATAGATGTTTATGAAGGCGAGATTACCCTTCGTGTTGGCAAGGAGGCCATCACATTCAACCTGGACCAGACTTCAAAATACACAGCTGATTACAACCATATGACGGTAAACAAAATCGACGTCATTGATATGGCTTGTGATGAGCTATTCTAAGAGGTCCTAGGATTTTCAAAACGTGATCGCGATGTGCGCAATCCCTACTCCATATTTTGAGCCTATTTTTCTACTGCTTACTGCCAACTCTCACTCCTTCTCGGGGACAGTGATTTTCTTTATTTGTAGTAAGCAGATTCGTTTCTTGCTCATAGAAGATGTTCCAAACTTCATCTGAAGTTGATCATAACTTATCAGGATCCTGAGGGGGACATCCTGCTTCTAGAAGCAATTTTGAACAGTGAACCACCACCCCCTCCCAAATCAAGAACAATATCTGCCTGGAGTTAGGAAAGAGCTCAAACTCTGTGAAGCTAAAACCGTTGAATCTTCCGTTGATGAATCCTATCCCCCGAGGTTGAACTCAAGACTGCCACCCCCATCTTGAATACGCATTTTTGGAAGGCAACGACAAGTTGCCTGTCATAATTGCTAAAGACTTAAAAGATGAGGAAAAGGCAGCTCTTCTCAAGGTTCTCAAGTCCCACAAGCGAAGCCATCGTTGGAAAAACTCTCTTCGATATTAATGTGTGTTAGCCCAGAATTTTGTACTAACAAAATTTAATGAGAGGGACTACGAACCATTCTGTGCAAAGTCAGAGAAGGGTAACCAAAAATTCCATGAATGTTATCAAAAAGGAGGTTGAAAAACTCCTTGACGCTGGTATATTAATTTACCCCATCTCTGGACAGCACTTGGGTTTGAGCCCGGGGTACATATGTGTATTGTACTAAGAAAGGAGGCTGAAAATGACCGTCATCAAAATGATGAGAATGAACTGATTCCTACTCGTTTGGTCACGGGTTGGCGAGTATGCTAATGATAAAGAAAGCTTAATGAAGTCCACTCGGGAAAGATCACTTCCCATGCCCTTCATGGAACCAAATGCTCGAAAGACTAGCAGGAAACGAATACTACTGTTTCCTCGATGGCTTCTCGGGTTACTTTCAGATCCCAATTGACCCAAAAGATCAAGAAAAGAAAAACCTTTACATTGGCCCATACGGAATATTTGCCTTTCGTCGCTGCCTTTTGGGTATGCACATGATCTTGGCACGTTCCAAAGATGTATGATGGCAATCCTTCCACGATATGATTTGAAAAAACGACATGGACAGTATTTATGGATGAATTTTCGGTTTCGGGGGGACTCTTTCTTCTACGTCCTATTCCACATTTGGAAAAGATTGTGACGCGTGTGAAGCACGAAAAAATTTTTTTTGTCTTTGAACTGGGAAAAGAGCCATTTCATGGTTGTGAAAGAAAGGCATTGTTCTCGGACACAAAAATTTCTAAGTCAGGGACTTGAGGGGATAGAGCTTAAAGCGAAAAGAATAGCTAAACTCCTCATCCGCACTTATGTCTAAGGTAAGCTGTGTCCGTAATTTCCTTAGGCACGCCGGTTTTTACGACGATTCATTAAGGACTTCTCAAAATGCCTGTCCTATGACTCATTGCTTGAAAAAGAGACTCCATTTTTTCTTCTCTGAAGAGTTATCGATTCCTTTTAATATACAATCAAAAGAAAAATTGACTGACCGGCCTCCGATCTTTAATGCCTTCCCGAATGGGGATTGCTTTTGAACTGATGTGCGAGGCTTAGCGATAATTACGCAATTGGAGGATACCGGCAGTCCTTAGTGGCAAAGAAAAAAACAAGGCTTTCCAACCTATACACTATGCTAGCAAAGACTATGAACGAGGACTCAAATCACTACACCTACTACCGAAATAGGAATTACTTGCGTAGTGTACGCCTTGGAGAAATTTCGGTCATATCTTGTTTATGTCCAAAAGCATTGTGTATACTGACCATTTTCTGCCATCAAAGTATCTTTTGCCAAGAAGGTTGTAAGCTGGACTCATGCGGTGGATCCTATTGCTCCAAGAATTTGATATTGAAATTCGAGACAAAAAAGGAGCTGAGAATCTCGCCGCCGATCATCTGTCCAGACTTGAAAACATCGCAATCAAGGACAAACTCGAGAACATAAGAAATCAATTAGCATTTCCTCTCGAAAAATCTGGTTCTGTTGTCTTTAAGATCAAAGTACCATATGGTTTGCAGATTTTGCAAACTTCCATGCGGGGAAATTCGTTATCAAAGGAATGACATCCAACAAAAAACTAAAGTCTCAAGGATGTAAGCATTATTTCTGGGATGTTCCCTTCCTTGTTTAAGATCTGTGCTGATCAAGTGATAAGACGTTGTGTTTCAGGGCAAGAAGCTTTAGACATTCTCAAAGCTTGCCACAGTGGACCCACTGGGGGACACTATGGTGCCAATTACATAGCAAGAAAGATCTTTGACTCAGGATTCTATTGGCCCACCATCTACAAGGATGCCCACGACTTTGTCACCATTGTGCATTTGTCAAGTCAAGAAAAATTACGCAACGTGATGAGATGCCACAAAACGCCATCAAGTTTGCGAAATCTTGACATCTGGGGGAATTGATTGATTTTTATGGGGGCCATCCCGTCTTAAAGATTTGGGCGAACCAAGTTACATACTCGTGGCTGGTTGACTACACTTGTCAAAAATGGGGTTGAAGCAAAGCGGGCTCCCCACCAATGATGCTGAGTTGTTTGCAAATTTTATAACTCTCTTTTCTCGATTTGGTGCCCCCCGAGCTATCATAAGTGATCGCGGGAACTCACTTTTGCAATGACCTGTTTACAAGGTCATGCATGTAAGTACGGAGTACTCAGCGTCTCTCCCACCGCGTATCACCACAAACAAGTGGGCAGTGAGGTGTCAAATCGTGGTTTAATGCGTATTCGTTGAGAGCAAACCGTACGGAGAAATCGTGCATCCTGAGTCGGACAAACAAAACTAGATGATGCTTTATGGGCATTCCGCTATGCTTACATGACTCCCATCGGTGTACTCCATATAAGTTGTGTACGGGAAGGCAGTCATCTATCCGATCGGAAAGTTAGGAGCATAAAGCCTACTGGGACCTCAAGCATACTAATTTGATGTTCAAACTTGCTGATGTGATCAAGGAAAGTTCAACTGAAATGAACTAAATGAATTCGTGATCATGCCTACGAAAACTCTTTGATTATTAAGAGAAAACCAAGTAAGGATACAACGATGCTAAGATTTAGAAACCGAGTTTTCATAACGTCTGGTGATCGTGTTCTCCTTTTCAACTCTAGACTGTAGATTTTTCTCGGGAAGTTGAATCCCGTTGGAGTGGGACAATTCAGTAAAAAAAAAAAAAAAATAAATACCCCATGTTTTTCCTTTTGCACTGTCGAGGTTATATCAAAACTCCTGGGTCTCCACTTTAAAGTGAATGGTCATCGTATATACAAACCACTAATTTGGAGGGGGACATACCAACGAGGTTGTCCCAGATCTCCAAATGTTCCCATGGACCAATAAAATTCGGGGGACGGGTTCAAGCGTCGCGACCCTAAACAAGCGCTTCGTGGGAGGCACCCCTTGTTCTATCAGTGTAGTAAATAAAAATAAGTGTTTTTGTCAGTGAGAAGGCATTCATTTTTATATAACCGTGTTTTGTCCATGTTTTGTGTGAATTGTTATTGTATGTCCTAGGATTCCCGGATTGTGAAGACTCTCGTGCTTGCAGCAGCCACATGAGTTTCACATCCTCAGCTTCATTTTGGGAATCCAGTATCCAAATCTAATCGACTAACGTTTTATCTTTTGGCACACTTCATAATGGCCTTTAGATTTACGTTATGCCATCCTTTGAAACATCGAGGGACGAAGCTTTAGTTCATTAGTATGGGGGGGATCTTCGATTTGATTTTTGCCTGCAGTCGTTGTTATCACGTAATCCCGTTTTTACCACCAAATTTTTGCAAAAATACCAAAAAAATGAAAAAATTTAAAATTTTTCAAAAATAAAATAAGTGTTTTGTCACAGTTTTGACTTTCCTAATGGGTAGAATGAGAATAATTTTTGACTCGATCGGGCGTGTTGAGCCCTAGCTAGTTCCTCAACTTACCGCTTGTAGGCTAAGCTTTCACGAATTCGATTGCTTCGAATTTTAATAAGGTGAAGAACAAGAAATGATAGAGTTAAATATAAGTTTATGTGCTGAACGAAAACTTATATGAGTAACTTGTGGCTTTTTCTCCCATTAGCTTCTAATCCACCTAATCATACGTACTCAATTCAGTTCAACTAAGTCAATCGATGTTTTTAGAAAAAGCTTCAAATTTGTAACTTGATTCTTTAAAGCGAGATTTTTTGTTCTTAATAATTCGAAAGTTAAAAATGCCAAAAAGAAGCTTAAATGAAGTAATGAATGCAAAAATGCATGAAATTGAAACTTTGCCAATGAGGCATACATTTGATTACTATGGAACATGTAAAAAGATGTGTCGTGATATCCACACTCGCTATCACGAGGTGGGGGGTTGCAAACTAAGACATCTTTACTTCTAAGGATTTGGAGAGTTGTGATATCTCACCAGGAAGCTGAGGTCTAGGGTGATGGGTTCAAACTAAGACACTTATCCTTAGCCATATTAGGAAGAAGGTGTTGATGTGATTTCCCACTACGCTAGCAACGGGGTGGGTTTTCAAACTAAGAACACCGGTCGTTGGTTGTGATATCCTACTAGGGAGTGAGGCCTAGGTAGGTGTTCAAACTAAGCAACGCATTCCTAGCTTTAAGAACTTATGATTATAATGATGAAGATGTTGCAAAAAGTTCTCAGTTATATCTCGTTCTTTTAAAATCAAGTTAAAGGTCTAATAAGTTGTTGCTTTGAGTCTGATCATCTTGAATCATGACTATGGTAATATGATTTGATCTATGGTTGAGTTGAAATGAGTACACACATTAAACATACTCTCTTGTTGGGAGTTAAAAGTTCACATGTCATAAGTATGAGTGCTTAGATTAGACGTATATTGACAAATGATCTTGTATAATTGACTTGTTTGGAACTAAGTGAAAAATTGAGGACGATGGATTTTATTCCGTCAGGACATCCGTAGATTAATCTATGGTCGTTTTCATTCTATGATCCAATGTTGATAAAAATAAAGGAAGTCAAACAGGGTTAGTCGAGAAAAGAAAAAGAAAAAAATCCAAAAATATTGGGATAGTTAGTGTACAATAAAAAAATGGGTGAAAAACGGGACTCGCTTCGAAGCTTTTGATCTTTTAGTGTACCTTGACGAAATTTGCTACTTTTCAAAGTTATTAGTCGGATGGGGGAGTGAGATTCTTAGTTTTTCGTAAATGTTTACTTCATTAGCATTGCGTGAGGACACGGCAATACCTTAGTATGGGGGATTTTGGTATGTGCTTAATTACACATACCTTTTACCTTTAAAAACGAGCTAAAATTACCAAAAAAAACGGACTTAAAAGACAAATATACGCCTTGTTTTGCTAATTGTATTGTGCCAGGAACGGATAAACTAAGAAGGAGGACGAAAAAACAAAGCCAAAACGTACAATACCGGACTCGGAATGAAAAGACTGTGAAAGACAAAGCCCCAATCAAGGGCCGAAAAAGTCAAATCGAATTGTCAAAAAGTCACAGAAAAAAGTCAACTGGTCAAAGTCAAAGTCAAACCCAAGGTCAAACCGACAAAATCCAAAAGTCATCAAATCAAGAAATATAGTTTAAGGGTTGAAATTGCCTAACCCCTAAACTTATTTGTATAAAAAAATCTAAAAAATGAGAAAAAAAGGGAGGGTGAAAAGAAGAGATTGGGTTCTAACTGCCATTTGGAGCTAGTTATTCTCCAAGGGTGCAATATGCCATTTCTGCAAAGTTTTATCACTCAAGGGTGGAAATCCTGTCAAGTTCATTAACTTGTACACACCATGGGCGGTTCATGCAATAGAGTTATATAACTTTTGGGGGAATTGTATTGCCAAGTCCGCCATTAAGTTATATAACACCAAGGACGATTGGACGCAAAGTTTATATTATACCGGTGAGGGGACTCACCTTTGCCAAAATGGGGTTAAACTTAGTACCCTGTCACACCCAACCTTTATACATTTTTTCCCCGCAAATACCAAAGTACAAAACTCATGGTTTATACAACCTATTTTTACCCTGTAGATTACCACCACCACCTATGGGTAATCACTTTCCCACCCACCCCCTCACTAACTTCCCCAGCTGTGAGATTGCCAATGTTGGCAATCCCACATCTCCAATGCTTATTTCGACGACCAAGATTTGATTTTTGAGAATTGGATGGGCCAAGATTGAAGCTTATGAAACCCCACTCACACAAACAAACACAAACTCCTTTAGTGTCTTCAAAGAAACGCAAGTTGAATGTATAAAGAAATAAGCCAAAGTCTTGTCGTTTGCCTATTTAATCGATGGTACAGCCTTGTGGCTAAGTAGTTTTTTTAAGAGTTTAAGTTAGTTTTACAAGTAATTCTTTTTTGTCAAGTTGTAATTTGAAGTTCAAGTTTTTTTAAGGTTGAAAAGTTTCTTGTACTTGCATTTTTGTTTAATGAAAATTCCAGTTATGTTTTTCCTTGGTTCTTAAAATCTTTATGTTCTCCTAAACTCTTTTAAGTTTTCAGTTAAACCATTTTTACATTCTGTTTTTAACTCTTTAAGAAAATTCAAAAGGGTGACAAAGGTACTGTTGGATTGAAAGAGCTTGGAGGAATAAGCTATAATGGAAGGCTTATTGGGTTTATAGCTTAGTTTAGCTTAATCATAAGCTGGGTAGGATTAGAGCTTATTTAGGTCTTCAAGGAATCCTTTTGACAAAAGGATCAAGGTACAATTTCTTTCAAATTTGGCTTATTATACTGTAGCAATAGCTAACTCAGCTTATTTTTAGCTTATTTATTTCTGTTTTTTTTATGATTATTAGTGTGTAAGAATTACTTGCTACAGTACTTATCAGTTCATTGATGCAATTTTGAGTTAATACTGTCAAGTATAGTTAATACTGTCCTAGCTTAAGTATCATTTAAAGTGCTTAATTTCTTTGCTTTTTATCTCTTTACTGTCTTAATTAGCTTAAGTAGTATTAGTAACTCAAGAATTTCAGTTTAAGTTAATTTTTATAGGTTTTTAAACCCTTTTTCAAAGATTAAGGGGGTGTTTGGGATAACCTTAAAAACGGGTCAAAATGGTATGTGCATGGGTTGAGGTATTTTAGTGAGTCATAAGCTTAAGTTTTAAGCTTATTTAAAGCTTTTTCAAAAGTTTTCAGAGTTCAAGATTGTTTTTCAAAGTTTTTTAAATCCTTTTTCAAAACTGTGGGATTTTAGAAGACACCACAAGTGCTTATTCAGTTAAGCACTTTGTGGGCTTGTGTTTAAGTGTCAAAAGAGTGTGTTTATTGTGTCTAAAAACGCTGTCAATCAGCTATGTTCTTTTGACTTTATAAGTCAAAAATCACCAAGTCCCTTTGGTGGCAGTTTTAAAAAAATCCAAAAGACCCTTTTTTCACCTTTAAATAGCAAGTTTTTTTAGTTTAACATGTCACATAACTTTGTGCACTAAGTCCAATAAGCTAGGGTACTGAAACCTGTTCTAGCTTATCTTTTCAATTTGAGCTTATTTAACAGCTTTTAACAAGCTGTTAAATAAGCCCATAGTTTTAAGCTTAAATCTCCCCTGGTGCAAAGGGGAGATTTTAAGCCACTTTTTCTTGGTATTTAAGTCCATTTAAGCCCAAGTTATTGGCTTATTTCAAGAGCCTATAAGCTCTTGTATAATCACATCTTGATGTTTCAGGACTTACTTAAGCTTGTTAGGTTGGCTTATTTTAACCCAAACTTGCTTATGGCTGGTGTTATAGCATAACTTAGGTATCGGGATTGCTCTTATTCTCATTTTTGCTTTTACAGCTTATTCTTAGGCCATTTTGCTTTAGTTCTTTTGCCCGCTCTCCTTCTAGATTTTTTCATTTTTTCTTGAGTGTCCAAATAGCTTATTTAGGTAGATTTGTTAGGTTGTTATCTTGTTAGCATTTCCCTAGCTTATTTGTCCCATAGTTTTGACTTTTTGTTTTTTTGCTCAATTTTAGATTCTGCCTTTTAAGCTATGTTCTAGCTTAATTTTAGTTTAAGCCTTTACCCTATTTTTTTAGTTTATTTAGGTTAGAATTTGCTCACTTTTAGCTTATTCAATCCTTGGTCCTAGCTTTGGTCGTCCCTAAGTCAAACATAGACTTAGCATTTTCTAGCATTTAAGCCAAATATGATATTCTTGTCGAGTTTAAGCTTCATTTTATAAGCGTATTCACAGCTTTTCTGATAAAGTTGTAGAAGACTAAGTTTGTAAAGCTAACAGTTTAACTACTTTGCCTCTTGTTGTTTTGAAAATAAAAGGGGAAATGACAATGGCTACGGGTCGAGCAAGACTCGAACCCGGGACCATATCGATACGTTTCCCCCTTTTATAAACACTCCTTACCACTGGCCTGGGTCTTTTTCGTAAAGACTCAAAAGGGGTTAGATACTTAAGGGGTGTTTTTGGCTTTTAAGCTTATAAGCTGAAAATAGCTTATTCGGGCTTATTCCTTAAGCCAATTTTGTGTTTCTTATTTTTCGTAGGTCATTTATAAAGTAAAGTATTTTTTTGTAAATTTTTCAGATTTTCGAGATAGTTTAATTTTTTTTTTATAATTTATTTGTTAAAGTTTAATTTAATTCATAAAAAATACAAAAATTATCAAAAAAAAAATATTTTTGCTTTGTTTTAGTAAATTTTCTTTTGTCATATAGTTTGTAGGAAAAATATAAAATTTTTCGTTCTGGGCAATTTTTATAACTTTTTACTTTTTAAAGAACGGTAGGGTATGGGTGCAGTTTTTTGTCTTGACTCGTTTTTGGGTCAAACGAACTCCGTTTTCGGTCTAGTCTTTTTCATTATTCGTTATTGGTACATGAGTAGTTTTGAAGTGAAAAAATTCTTCGTAGAGTTTATTTTAAAGATTTAGGTTTTTCCCCTTTGTCAGGATTCGGGCTCTCAGTTTTCTAGTTAATTTTGTAATTTCAGTTTTTTCTCTTAAACGTTTTTGTTCGTTATCATCTAATTTGACTTTTCCACCTTCTCAAATCAATTCCTTCCTTCAAACTCAAATCTTCGATTGTATCGATTTTCCAGTACAGCCTCGTTGGGGATAAACGACCCGGGAACACTCTATACTACTTCTCGGTATCATTGATCTTGTTGATTTTTAGACTTATATATATTTTATATTTTATTATATATTATATATATATACAGTGTAAATTTCACCAATCAATGTCTTTGCAATTGAGAATGCATCATTGCTTTACCCGATAAGATGCATTTAAATAAGAAACTTTATCGTCAAGGGTGATAGGCAAGACTAGATTAATGCTCATGCTATATTATAGGCTTATTAGATTGTATTGGTGTGTTTATGTGTGTCAATGCTTGTTACTAATGTTATCCACCCGAGACAATGCTTGTCTTTAATGTTATCCTCGAGTCATTCCCTACTTAAGAAATGGGTATAACGAACGTTGGTGCTCGGGGGTTTTTGTTTTTTGTGTAGGTTTCCCCAAGTTGTTTGGTGGGGGGGGGGGGGGGGGGGGGGGGGGGGGGGGGGGGGGTGGGGGGGGGGGGGGGGGGGGGGGGGGGGGGGTGGGGGGGGGGGACCGGGGGGGGGGGGGGAAGACAGCTACGTCTGTTAGTTGTATAACCCATAATTCAACAATACATACTATTTTCATCTTTGGAGACAGATTCTCTATAGACTCGACTCACTTTCTTCTTGCCTGGGTTCTGTAAAATTACTGCCGAGATCTGGAATGTTTTTTAGAAATTAATCGAAGTGATCATGCACATATTAATCATTGTTACGCAGGTCTTAATGTTATTATGAAACAATAGACTTTTGTTACACCAAGTACATTACCAATCACTTATTAGGTTGCACATTTGCCATATTAAAGACAAGTACATTATCATACATGTTAAAGTACTTATTTATTCCTAAATACCAAGGTACTCCATATGTATGCATTAATTGTCATGTTTTGTTCTTCATGTGTAAACGTCATTTATACTGATTGTTAGTTTCTCTGATGCATTTTAAGACCAAAATATAGAGGCCAAGGAATGAAGAAATATAACACGACTAGCTATTTTTTAGAATGTTAAACTCGAATAGGATGCATTTAAAGATATGATCAAATGACGACTTTTAAGTTTTATCTTGTATCTCATTTTCAAGCTTTCCTTTTTGAGAAATGGTCAGATTGATGTTTTCTTATAACCTCATTGAACTTGTACTAGATAATGGCACATTATCTATTTGACTTGTCAATGAGATTTTCGTGCTACGATGTTTATATATGAAGAGCTGAACCTGCCTTTAGATGATACTAATGTATGTTATTTCTTTTGCTATGTGTGTTTTTGGTAACATGCAAATGTTTGTCAAACGTTATTATACAAAAAGCCCATTTGACCTGTTTTTTATTTAAATTGCCAGCTCAAAATTTCGGCCATTGATGTTTTCTTTTAGGTTTCGTGGCTGATGTGTTTTATTGAGGTTATCTTTACACTCTTCTTCCCATACGAAATAATTTCTATCCCATCATCTTCGTATGATGTATCTGAAATCCATCGGGCATCATTCTTTCATCAAATGACGATTGGAACTTGTAAGAGAATATAATTTAGGGTAAAGTGTCTTGTTTGTATTCCATAACATACGATCCATACTTATACAAGGGGTATTGGGCTTTTTCCAACCCATAGATAAAAATCACACTAAATATACAGCTAGATTACAAGATAAACATAAATGACAACTAACTGTCTACTAATGACAGCTAACACTCCCCCGCAGTTGGAGTGGGAGGACACTGAATGCTTAAAATGGTACGAAACTCCTTAAACAGAGCCGAAGGCAAGCCTTTAGTAAAGATATCTATAAACTGATATTGATATGTGAGAAATCACATATCCTTTTTATACCAAAAATGACCCTAAAATGATCAAATTGTGCAAATTATGCTTGTATATTGCTTGTTTTATCATTTGTGATGTGTAGGTACGAATATTGCAAAAATCACAAGAAAACGGTCAAAATCGGACAAACACGAACACGGGAACGGATAGAGTGCACAAGAGCCGGAGTTTCTAGCAAAGGTCAAATGGTCAACCTTGGTCAACACAAAGTCAACCCATGGTCAACAATGGTCAACCCACAAAAGACAAAACCTTCAAAATACCCAAATAACCCTTAATGTTAAATCAAATTTCATCAAAAACCCTAAATCACTAACACCGTTAGTCATTTTTATTAAATAGCTAACGGTTGTTAACTCTTAATAACCAAAACCCTTAAACCCTTTAACCATGGCCCAAGATATAAAATCAAGCCCAAATCCTTTCCATGGCCCAAGTCAACGCCTGTTTAAGCTGGGTCAAACACAAAACATATAAAAGAAAAAAAAGGCGCCAAAGGTGAAGTTACTATTCACCTTTCTTCCCCGTTTTCACCCTGTTTCAAATCAAAAGGGTAAAATCCACTCCTTCACTTAATCCAACGTGGCCTCAAGATTCCAAGTACTAAGCTTACAAAAATCAGCAAAGAAAATATCAACAGTCTATTTGATGGTAATTGGGAAAAGGATCAGGAATGACACGTGGGATGTAAACAAACACACTTTGAGGGAAATTTTACACTGAAATCAAGCTAAAAGAAACACACTCACTCCCAAAGAGTGGGATTGCCAGCTTGGCAATCCGTGTGATGGAAATTGATCAAACGGCCAAAATGAAGGATCCAATGATGGGCTGAGATTAAGACTAATGGGAGCGTGTGAAGACCTAGAAGCATCCATATCTCCATATATCATACAAGGCTCTCTTCAAACATAAGATCATCTTCTTTTTCTGTTAGTAGTTTTTGTAGTAGCTTAAATTAGTTTTTCAAATTTTAGTTATGAATTTTCATTTCTCAAATGTAATTTTAAATTATGTTTTCAGCTTTATGTGTAATCTCTATTTCCACTTGTACTCAACTTTATTATCAATAAGAATTTAAGTTTTCTATTTGTGCAATTACTCTTTCATAAATCTACTTTTAAGAAAAATATGGTTTAATAAGCTCTTAAACTGTTTCATAAGCTCTAATCTACTCTTAAGCTTGCTATTTACTCAACTAAGCTCTCAAAAGCTTAGTTGAGCTATTCCTACTCAAAAATCACTCCAAATTTACCTCAGCTTATTTATGGAAGGGAAGCCAGTAATGGATGGGCTTCCAAGACCATACTAGCTTATCCTTGGATAAGCTGGAGCTTGTAGAGTAGCTCCTCGAGCTTATTTAGCCTTGTTTGAGCAAAGGCTATTTGTACGTTTCCTTTAAATTCTCTTTTAAGCTTTAAAATGCATTATAATAATTTGCGTTTTGCTTAGCTTAATCTGTTTGTAGTAGCTTAATTGTGTTAAATCTAGCTTATCTCTACTTATATTAGTTGTTTAATGCTTAATATGTAAATTAGTTAATTTAGATCTTAGTTTGCTTGTCATTCTATAAAATCTGTCAAAAATCCAAAAATATAATAGCATAGTTGTAGCTGCTTATTTGCTTATTGAAACCTGTCCAATAGGTCTGTTAGAAGCTTTTTAGCATCTGGTATTTGAGTTGTGTTCATTAATTCTTAGTTTCATAAGCTAAATATGGATTTAATGACTTTAAAGGGGTGTTTGGGTCAAGCAGTACTAACTCAAGTTAGTACTGCTTGAGGCCATTTTATCCTTTGAAGTCAATTCAAATTCCATCTCTTAGTTTATGAGATAAGGATTTAGGTGCTTGTAGGTTTTAAATCTAGTTTTCTATTTCTTAGTAGTAATTAGCATCTGTTAGCTTTATTTCAGTTGTATAAGCAATATAAGCTCAAACTTGTTCCAGTTAAGTTTGTTACTCTTTTTGCTCTTATTTTTAGTCTTTAAATGATGATTCAAATAATTTCCTTAAGTCTGCACTTGTAGGATTCAAGTAGTGGTTAGAATTTGGCAAACTACATCAGTAGTCATATATAACCTATAAGCCATTTTCAAGTTTAAAAATCAGCAGGTAAAAATAGTTTTTAGAATTTCAAATTTTGTTCACAAGTAGATTTTAGGTAATAGTAGATCTATTTCTGCTTATTTTGCTTTTTAAAAGTTAATTTAGCTATCATGTTTTGAGCTCAACTGCTGTTTGTCTTTTAAAATCAAAAGGAAAACTCAGCATCTACTGAGTATATTAGCAGTTTTCAAGCATCTTTTTCATTAAGCATTTGAATTTCAAAATACTTTTCAAAAGAAGTTTTAGAGAGCTTAAAAGCCAAGGTTTAAGAAGGTATAGGGCTTATTATCACAAGGATTCATTTGGTTTCTTAAAAATAAGCTTAGAGTTGCTCTTAAGGACTGTTTGGTTAACAGTTTATACCAAACTGCTTATTTGAGCTTTTTCAGCTTATAGCCATTTGTTTTTGTTTAGATTTTTTTAACTTGCTTTTTTGGTTAGATTTTAGTAGTTTACAAAATTATTAAGGTTAGATTCTAGCTTATTTTAACTTTTCATTAAAAAATTAAAAACATAGAAAATCAGTATAAATAGTCTTTTCATTTAGCCTTTTCACTGCTTATTTAAATTTCAAAATATCTTTTGTTTATTGTTTAGAATAGATTATAGGCCAGGCAAAAAGGTAGCATAAGCTAGATTTTCATAAGGATCTGTTTGATTGCTTAAAAATAAGCTCAAAGATGCTTGGTCAGTCTGTTTGGTATTAAGTTTTAAACTTAAATGCTTATTGGTCTTTTCAGCTTATTGCTTGCTCTTTTAGCTTATTTCTTGATTAGTTGATTTAAGTAGCTTATTAGCTGAACTTTAAGGTAGAATAAACTGATTTGCCATAAGGTTCCATTAGAGTACTTAAAATTAATCTCTAAGTTGCTTGTTCAAGCCTGTTTGGTTTGCCGTATTGTCCATGTTGTTTATTTTTTTTCCAGCTTATTGCCCTTTCTTTTTTATTATTTCTAGTATAGACTAGCTTATTAGTTTAGTTTTAGGTCACTTATAGCTTATTTGGTTCTAGCCTTTACTTATTATAAGCTGTTTTACAACTTTGTTTTTTAGGTTTTTGCAAAATAAAAAAAGGGAAACCAAGGAAGTCGGGGGTGAGCAAGACTCGAACCCCCGACCTCAACCTAGTCTCACCCTTTTATAAACCTCACAACACACACCCTCACCAACGTGCCCTTGGGACTTTTACGTCCAACTTTGCACAATCTAATCTTTTAACCCTTTTTTGAGTTTTAATATAAATAAGCACTTCGAATGCTTAATTGAATTTTCCTGCCTTATTTAGTTTAGCTATTTAGGATTTCTCATTTTTCTTGCATCCTTCTTATCATAAGCTATTTTTAGAAAATTTTTAGGATTTTTAGCTTAAAGTTTTACATTTTTCGTGAATTAATTTTGTTATAAACTTTAAAAAATCATAAAAAATAGAAAAATAATCAAAAAAATAATTTTCTTTTTTATAAAATTTTCTTTTATCATACTCTAGGATTAGGTTGAAATTTACTTCCGTAGAGTTAATATTTTGAAAATTCACTTTTTAAAGAACGAGATTCGATCCCCGTTCTTGTTTTCTTCGTTTTTGGCTTTAAATTACTCTCGGTTTAGAATTTCCTTAGCTTTTTACTTTTAAATAGTTAATTAGAATTAGAAAAAGTTTAGAAAAATATTTAGGGTTTAATTTCTGTGTTCTAGCTTATTTGTCGTGTTTACTTTATTTCTCGTTATCGTTTTTTCGTAGTTAGGTTTAATTGTGCCTTTATTTGCTCACTATTATGATTTTAGAAAACAAATCATCTTCGAACCAATTCAAGTCATTGTCCAAATAACAAACGAGGTCTGAATTTCATAAGTATTTGGGAAAACGACCCGGTAATCACTTACCGATTAAACGTGTAGTATTTTTGTAAGATTTTTCCTACTACCTTTGTCCTCAAGGGTAGTTTTGAAATTTTCTATACTTTAAGATATTATTACGTATTAAAACTATTTACACACCAAGTTTTTGGCGCCGTTGCCGGGGATTTGTGATTAAGATTCCTTCGTTTGCATTTGTCGATCGTGGTTTGAAGAACCTTTCGTCTTCGAAAGTTACGCTTTTGAGAAAATCAAAAATACAAAAAAATTAAAAATATAGAAAGTAAAAAATATTTTTCTTTTCTTTTTAGTATAAGTAGAAGTTAAATAAATACAAAAATACAAAAAAAAATATTTGCTCTTCTAGATTTTTCGATTTTTCTTTTGAATTCGTAAATATAAGAAATATAAATTTTTTACAAAGTTGGTCAAAGAACACCAACAAATAATACTTTCAACTGAAGTATTATCCATCAATAAGTTCCCGAACCAAAGATTCAATTTTTTTTTTATCGTTTGTGTCACTTACGAAAAAGGCGCACCTCTTTGGTAAAATTTATTTTACTTAAGAGAGTTACCCTAAGTTTGTTGATTATTCGGTAAACAAATTTTTTTTTCATCCCACTTGTTTAATCCATTACACAACTATGTTCTATACCAAGATGCTAGAAAATGAGAAGAAATCTTAAAGAGAGAAAGTAGAGAGAGAAACTAGATTAGAGAGAGAATGGGAAAGTTACAAGTTATGGGAAAAATGCAACCAACACCCTTC